>OY804595.1:61026169-61071971 GCA_963680895.1 Fragum sueziense
AATATGTTTTAAACAGTATTAAAAGGTTGTTTATACAAAAAGATAACTTTATATAAAGCTCTTTTTGAATAAAAATAACCCAGCGACCGCTTTCGAACTTTCGTCCTTTATCAAGGTTAGAAGTGTGGCTGGTGACCCAGTTTTCCAAGAGAATTTGAATTTGAATTCTGACGTTGGCTCATGACGTCATGACTTAATATGATGTCATGACCTGGATAAGCTTTACAGTACGGATGTAAATATACAACGCTTGGTAAACTGGGTCACCAGTGTTAGACTGACTAAAAATCAAAGAATTCGTTTATGACAGAAGAAATTTGTTTAGAAGTCGGATTTGTTTAAGCCATGTGGTTGTAT
Organism: Fragum sueziense; assembly: GCA_963680895.1. Taxonomy (NCBI): domain Eukaryota; kingdom Metazoa; phylum Mollusca; class Bivalvia; order Cardiida; family Cardiidae; genus Fragum; species Fragum sueziense. Next base: position 61,026,527 of record OY804595.1, read on the forward strand.
TGTGTGGAGACGTCTAATCCAATAGGTCTCCCTAGCCCTACGGTGTTTGTCTGTCCAAAGCTCACTTGATTCGATAACACATACTTCCACATGCTGGAAGTTGTGTCCAGGAAGATTGAAATGTTCTGCTACTGGTGATCTATTAAATTTTCTAGTTTTCCAATCAGATCTATGTAGGTTAACTCGTTTGCTTATGGCCATCTTGGTCTCACCAACATACTGCTTTTTACAGATGGTACACGTGATAAGATACACGGCGTTGGCAGTTTTGCAAGTGTAATTGCCCTTAATCGCTGAAGTAGCACCAGACTTTGATTGGAAGGTTTGAGTTGGACGCATGATTGTGCATGTCTGGCATCTAGAAGCATTGCAGGGTTCTGATTGTCCGAGAACATCACCGGTAACTGGTGGGAGTTTGGCCCTAACTAGAATGTCCCTGAGATTTTTTGGTCTCCTGTAAGCAACAATGGGTTTCTCAGGAAACATTTTTTTCAGTTTACTCGATGACTCGATTTTGGGCCAGTGGTGGTCTAGAATGCTTCTTATATTGGGCAGGTCTGGATGATATGTCAGTACAAAAGGAATTTTTGGGTCTTTCTGTATAGGGTCTTTTGAAAGAAGTTCTTGCCTCTGAACAGCACTCGCCCTTGTTATGGCGTCTGTGATGCTGTCACTTTTGTAGCCTCTCTTTTGTAGATGATGTGACAGTTCATTTGTCCGCAGAACAAAATCGCTTTCTTGGGTACATATTCTGCGGATTCGTAGCGCCAGACTGTATGGGATATTTTTACAGCAGTGCCTTGGGTGGCAACTGGAGGGCAATAGATACTGATGCTTGTCCGTTTCTTTGGTGTAGAGATCTGTAACGAGCTTATATATATATATATATATATATATATCGAAAGCAGGCTTGGTTGGTCCAGAATACGGATAAAAATATCCGGAAAGAGAAAAAGGAAAACGTTTCCCCGGTACTAGAAGATTTTTATTTAAATGTTTTGATTGTAAGTACAAAAATGATTAAAAATGTAGAATTTAAAACTATTATTCTCATTCAACCGGTTTCACCCTTCTTAGGGATCTTCAGGAATGACTGAAGATCCCTAAGAAGGGTGAAACCGGTTGAATGAGAATAATAGTTTTAAATTCTACATTTTTAATCATTTTTGTACTTACAATCAAAACATTTAAATAAAAATCTTCTAGTACCGGGGAAACGTTTTCCTTTTTCTCTTTCCGGATATATATATATATATATATATGAGACATGCATTAGGTGGACCGTTTGCATATAATAATCTGTATTAAGGAGACCGAAATATTAAGGAGACCAAACTTCGGTCCCCCTAATGTTTGACATTCTCTCTAAGACGGAATAACCAATAAAATTGTTTAATCACCCCTTTTTCGGAAACTAGAGAGTTAAAACAAATACATTCATATCAAATTTCTCGTATAGGCCATGGGCCGAACCCCAAAAAAGGCTTCTAAAAAAAAGTTTGCTTCAGGCTAAAGGGTGAATACATAAACTATATATCAAAATAATCCCCATCATCTCCTGATTACAAAACAACATTGTTTACCCTAAAGTATGTGGTCACTATAAAGTAATTTGACTTTGAAATACTAGGTAAAGTGTACCTATATCCGGATACAACATAAATTCGGATAAATGGCTTTATGTGTCAAACTGCTGATATTTTTCACAAATTTGTTAGTCCAAAAGTTGTTCGAGCTACTGTTTGACTGTAATGCCAGGTTTTGACATCCCAGTATGGTTAGTAAAACGTGATAACGAAACTATTTTCTGTAATATGCATTTTCTCCTTCGCCAAGGTTTTACACATTATAGCACACAAATCTTCTGCTCTGTGGTGCACTTATTTTGTTACTTTGTAACTTTTATATTTTGGACCAGTCTGATATTCATGAATGTCAATCAAAGTGGCAACAACAGATGGGTTGTGGTGAAATATAGGCCCTATCTGTTATCTACAGGTCTTAGGTTGAGACCCATACAACCTAAGTTTCTAGTTACACATTCCTTTAACCTTTTCCCAAACAAGATCGGGTTTTAACGACCTTATAAGAAAAGGCTTGGGAAAACATTGAGGCAAAAGAAGAAAATGCTGATCATCAGCATTTTCTCCTTTTGCCTCAAAATTTTCTAGGTTTTATATTTCACAAACCAACTCTATCAACCCATATTTTTCACTGCAGCAGCTTTTGAACATAGCAACGAGACTGGCTACCGTCCCACTAACTTGTTGTTTGGGTAAAAGCAGTTTAACCCATTTCCAAAAGGCATGCATTTGACACTTTTCATTAAAAAGCCTTGGGAAAACATTGAGACATAAGAAAAAATGCTGATAATCGGCATTTTCTCCTCAATATTTTCTGTGCTTTAACACAAAAAAGTGCCATCTTTATTCAAAATCCATTTTGTCGTTTGATGCATCTTTCAGATTGTGCAACCCTACAATTATTTTTAATTTTGGAAAGGATTAAGCATCTCTTGCAGGAGTGCGAACGCAAACATGAAATCCAAGCCAACAGCTGTTCATCCAACATAGGTGGAGAAAATGATGAGGCAAAAAAGAAGATGCTTGTTAGCTTACTTATAATCTTATAAGATAACAAAAGTATTTTAGATCCTCAAAATTAAGAAAAATAAAATATATGGTTGTTAATTATATTTCAACACACCAGAAAGACAGGAAAATGATAGTGACTGGGACATAATTGTCTCGTCCATGTATAACCACGGTGTATAATCATGTGATGCAATAATTACTGAATATCTTCAATAACTTTGTTAATATGGAACCGATTTGAATTCGGTTTAAAGCAGAGAATGTGGACAGATCTCATGCATACAATGGACATGGTTGATTTTTGAAAAATCAAATGATAAAAAAGTTATTGAAGATAAACCAAAATTTTGGTTTATCTTCAATAACTTTTTTGTCAGTTGATTTTTGAAAATATACGACATCCATGTTATTCCTGACATTTTTCCACCTTCTCTGCTTCAAATCGAATTCAAAGTGGTCAAGTATTGACAAAGTTATTGAAGGTTATTGGAAATTCTAAATCATGTGATAATACACCGTGATAACTGCAGTTCACATTATTTTAGTGAAACATTAAATCATCAAATACTTGTTTTAACCCTTTCCCAAACAGCAAAATTAAGGGTTGTCCAATTTGAAAGCTGCTGCAGACGACAAAACAAATTATATCAAAGGTAAAAATGTGTATTGTACAGCATGAAAAATATTTAGACAAAAGGAGAAAATGCTGATTACCAGTGTTTTCTTCTTTTGTCTCAATGTTTTTCCTAGTGTTACCTAATAGAAACGTTATATACCGGTCTTGTTTGGGAAATGGTTAAATTGGTCTAAGGTTCAGAAACTTTGATGGTAATTAACAGTCATAAACTATAATGTTACAGTTATTTTAACATTTAACCCAATACCAAACGACAGAATTTTAGACTTGCCCAAATTCAAAAATGTTGCAGACGACAATTTGAAGTGAATGAAACTGAATACATTTTGGTGTTTCTGTGTAAAAAAAACACTGTGAGAAATGAAGAAATTGCCTTTTAACCCTTTCCCAAACAAGACCTGGTTTTGACGTCCCTGGTATAAATGGCTTGGGAAAACATTGAAACAAAAGAAGAAACTGCTGATGACCAGCAGTTTCTCCTTTTGCCTCAATGTTTTCTATGTTATAATTTACACAAAACCAGTCTTTTTAACATCTATTTTGATGGCTGCCTTAGCTTTTGAAATTGATTAGCTGTATATTTTGCTGTTTGGGAAAGGGTTAACAATCAAGTTCTTTATTTTCCACAATATTTTCCAAAGCCTTTATCTTGAGGGGTGTCAAAAAGCGTCATCGTGTGGGAATGCAGGCCCGTAGGAAGCAATTTCATATTGGGGGACTAAAGCCCTTGTCCTGAATATTGGGGGGGGGGGGGGCTAATTTGGATTTTCCCAAAATTTTCAGTGTAAAATTAAGAAAATTCGACATTTTTGCCAACATTGGGGGATTCGGGCCTGGAATGGGTTAAGTTATCATCATTCATTCACTGTCTGTGTCATCCGAGTAATTCATGGTCAACATTTGAGTGATTTGAGCAGTTTTCACGACACATTGTTGTGCACGGTAGTCCAGCTTTTTTGCACGAACACTTGCTTGAATCACCAGTACACCGAAACCTGAAGCAATTGTACCGGACATCATTAACCCTGACACATCCTGGCCATCCATACAGTTCACAGACAAACTACTCCAGTTCTTCCTTCAGGTCTTGAGATAATGTTTTTTTCCAATTTGGAGAAGGCATGCTGATATGACACATCTTTCTTCAGCAACTTGAGAGCTTTTACTTTCCCTTTCCCTTTGAATCAGAAGCCTGAAAGACATTAAAATATTTATGATTCAATGTTTTATTTATTCATTAAACCAATTCCCAAGAAAGACCTAGTTTTGATGTCCCAAATACGGAAGGCTTGGGAAAACATTGAGACAAAGAAGAAAATGCTCATTATTAGCATTTTCTCCTTTTGCCTCAATATATTCTATGCTATATTACTCAAAAAAACTATCTTTATGAGCATTCATTTTGTCATCTGTAGCATTTTTTCAAAATGTGATCAGTCCAAATTTTTGCTGTCTGGGAAAGGGTTAATTTACCAAATTTATTCAACTTGAAAAATTTAAGAAAAAATATTGGTCATAGCTTCTGCATGCCCGGCTACCTGCCAGGTCTAGGGTCTTCAAACTGCCAGAAAATAGTAGGATATAGGCCTTATAATTGGAAAGAAAATGAAAGAAGAATTGTTTACTTGTACCGGTATGTATATTTCGTAGCTTTAAATTTGTTTTAAATGGTTTGCCCTTTCTCATTTTCATAGTCGTGTTACGGTATCCTAATGTAAATAGCAGTGTTTTCTAATGAAGGTTACTTTACAGTACAAAAAACAATGTATATATGTCCTACTGATCGAAAACTGGAAATCACTGTATATTTGAACATTCAAACACTGCAAACGCTCCATAGAAATACCGAAACGCACAGTGATTACCAGAATGCACAGGACTGACCATACACATTTAACCCAGTAGACTAGCAGACAGCAAAATTTTACTTATCCAAATACAAAGATGATGTAGACGACAATTTCAAGTGAATGAAAAGTTATATTTTTTTGTCTGTGTAGTAATACCAGTGTGGGCAATGAAAAATTGCTTATCACAATTTCTTCATTTCCACAATGTTTTCTTAAGCTGTTATCTTGTAGGGCGTCAAAAGGAGTCATTATGTGGGTATGGATTAAAATTTATCTTCATCACCCATTGGTATAAACTGAAAAGCATAGAACCCTTCCCCAAATAGATCTACTCTATCAGGGCTTTTTCTCCTTCTTTAGTAGAGGCCGATCTTCGGTGACTTCACAATCGCGAAAAGCCTAGTTTTTTCACAACTGTGGCAAGAAAATTTCACAAAAATCGGTAATAAAATTCCCAATCAAAAGTCTGAACAGATCGTCATAATGTCGATTTACAGACCCGGGTCTCAAAGTCAGCGATTTGTAAAATACTGCGGCCGTTGCGAATTGAAAGTAGAGGTTGTTTACATAAATTTTCATGTCAAGTCCCGGCAAAAACGAGAGGCGTGTGCGATTTAGGCCGGTAGAGCTCTTCCAGAAGAGTGAGGTTCCCAGCTCTGATACACTACGTAGTATTTTTTCTACTATGTAGTGAATCAGAGCCGGGAACCAGGCTAGCTCTTCTTCTTCCAGAAGACAACTTCTGGCCTAAATCGCACGCGGCTGAGAGGTCGCGAGATAGATTGGTTCCCGTTTCAAATCGCACTGCGTTGTTATACATCGTTTTATGACGGGTACTAGTGTAGTCGCGTTTGATTGGAATTTTGCGGATTAATTAATTGAACACTAACTCTGTTTTTCACATTGTTACGACGTTTTGCGAATTTATTTTTTCAGACGTGAGTTAAGTTTAAATCGTTTTTACTTTATCACATGATATACCAGTAATGTTAAAGGTGAAAACGATTGGAAATCAAGAATGTTGTAATAGCGCAATTACAAAGAACATTATTCTCTTCGTATATTGATGCATCATATGCAAATAATAAGACACCGCGTAAACAAAACAAAAAAATGCGAGGGGAAAACATGACGTCTAGAAATGGGAAATATTACGCGAAATCAATTCAAAAAGCTGCAACTGACAAATCACAAAAGTTTGTTAGTTTTTGTAAAAATGCCACACTATCTTCTTGATAATTCAGAACGATGACGAGGCTGAAATTGATAACTGCGCCCAACCTGGGACTTAGGCCCCAGATGACAGTGTTGAACCCATCCCAACCCCAGTCACTGTAACATTCATGTCACTAATCCGATAGTGACGACTTCCACCAATGAAGCATAGAGAGAGAGCATTTTCTTTTCTTTGTACAATGCTTTCTACCATTTAACCCTTTCCCAAACAACAAAATTTATGGATGCTAAGTATCATATGAGGAAATAGATCTACAGAGCAAAAAGAGCACATGTTGGTATCAGGCTACAGTTTCTTCATTTACAAATGTTTCCCCAGGCTTTTCTTATTATTGACCACAGTAAGTTATTTTAATTTATCATCTGCAGCCAACTGCTTGGTGTTTACCTGTCAAATCAATCTGAAATTAAGTATTAGATAGATAAACCTATTTAAGTATATTTTTCACAATTTTGCCAAATTTCACACGAAATTTCACAAAATGACAGGCTAGGGCCTCTTCACAATTTCTGGAAAAAAAGCCCTGTCTATTAGTATTGTTCCGGTAATTACTGTGCGTTCCGGTATTTCTATGGACCCCTGCTAAACACAATTCTTTAAAAACAATACTCACCTGACATTCACCTTGTTGGTCCTCAGATGACCTTAGACGTCCAGCGTCCCTCCGCTTCGCCCCACATTCAATTCGCTTACTGTTTGTGTACTTCTGGCAGAACTGACGATGGACCCAATGTCAGGTACAACTCGTACTATAAGTCAAAATACTCAGGGCAACTTCTTTTTCTTTACCATCCACAGTTGCCCAAACATTTGAGCAACTGTACAGCTTCGTCCATGTAACGTCTGTGCATGGAATAAGTGCATCTACATCAAAATCTGAGGTTTGACAGATGCATTCCTTTATGGGGGCGGCCATTTTTTCAGGACCGGGCTGAAGCCTTTTAGGCTAAATACTCTCATCTGATTGGTCAATTATGGGCATCTTCAAAGACACTAAAATCGCGTTTTTCTAATTAGTGACCACATGATTTAAGGTAAACAATCATGATTATGACTTTATACATTAATATCTTAATTACTAAATCAAGTTTTCCCCTTCACCCTCCAGTCTGAACCACTTTGTCACAATTTGCCGGCTCGGCCCACGGCCTAGTAGTATCTGGTTAAAAAAGACGTAAAAGTGGTGTTTTGTCAAGACCAGTATATATTCTGAAATGCCTAAAAATCTGTATAAGGTAGACCACACTAAATGCAAAATTACGTCATTAAAACCACTATATGTACGAAAAATAAATAGAGATTAGTTTTCATTGACTGAAATCCTTTAATATGACGTAAAAATCATGAAAATCCGATGATAAATAAAAAAGATAACATTTTTGATGTCCGGTATTTTAAGTGAATTTGAATATTTTCTCTCTGGGTGGAAATCTCACTTCCGGTTCAACCGTCTACAGGAATTCAAGATGGCGGCGGTCTAACTTACAAAAGGCGGATGAGATTTGTAATTTTCTGTTTATTGCATGAACAGTAAGTTGTAAGTCGTATATTTTATTATTGTTTTACTTTAACGATTTGTCTGATTATTTGTCTGTTCGTTAGAATTTTTGTCTTCGCAAATATCGCCAATATTGAACAGGACCCACAAAATTGTAAAATTTCAATTTTCGGGATCAGCATACACCAGAGTTTGGTAAGCGGCAAGCGCTTTCCCCAATAAGATCTGTTGGTTTGATGTCTAAATGAAAACAAATGCTTTGCAAAATGTCAAGGCAAAAGGAGAAATTTATACTGAGCCATTATTTTCTCCTTTTGTCACTGTTTTTTGACGGTGGATTAGATCTAATTATCTCTGAAAGTTTGCTGTTACAATTGAAACAAACTAGATGTTTGCTGTTTGAGAATCAATGGTAACAATAAAGATTTATTTTAGACAAATCTTCTAGGGTTTAAGCTGATTCAATACACAATGTATAAAGTTGTATTCTATCTCATATACAGTATTCGGGTAGATTCCAGTTTAGCGGTCCCCAGACAAAATGGCCGCCATTCTGTTACCTCACATTAAGAAGTAAAAGGATGAAATAGCGTAATTTTTCATCAATGAAAATGAAAATGAGCGGGGGTGTGGGGGCGGCAGCCCCCATAAATGATTTTGAAATAAAAATAAGCGGGGGTGTGGGGGCGGCAGCCCCCATAAATACATCCAAGTGGACAAGGTGAATGGACGCCATTTTGGTAGGGACCGCTAAACTGGAAGTGTTCCCAGTATTCTATTTTTAGAACACTGACTGCAGACTGTGTACTAAGCCTACACTGCATAGGCTATACACAATGTATCAATTGGAAAATTCAAAGTTTATGGGAGGTAAGATTTAACCTGTATGTAAAATAGCAAAACATGTATCATTTATTAGATAACTATTGAAAGTAAATGGAAAATTATCAGTTTATCATATTGTTTGATAGACCAGTGAATTATGAGGTAGGTTTACATTATTTCTTGAAGTGGTTTTACTTTGCTGTCTTGAAGTAAAATTCCTCACATTTTAACCAATTTTCCAAAAACAGCAAAGTTTGGATATAGTGAAATGAAACAAAGACAGATAAAGATAAATTTGCTGATATAGGATTATGAGCTAGAATTCTATTTCTTCTTTTCTCTCAATATTTTCCAAACCATTTCTATTCTAGTCTAGGGATTCAAAACGAGGTAATGATTGGGAAAATGTTACAAAGTTGTTGGGAGAGAAATACTGGGAAACAAATCCAGTCATTGGAGAACTGTCTAATGATTAATACTGGACATTAATGACCAAGAATTTGTGTACAGCATAGCAGAGAAAACATTGAAGTAAAAGGAGAAAATTGCACTTTGAAATTTTATGCCATTTCTCCCACAGGGAATTTTAGCAATTTTTATGTTGACTCTTTCTTATTAAAGTCTTTAATAAGAAAGAGTCTACATAAAAATCGCTAAAATTCCCTGTGATTTCTCCCTCTCATATGTAGCTAGACTGTACTTGATTGGAAATAGGAAACAATTTTATCCAAGTAACTGTGACGTAAATTTGGACAAACAATTAATATTTCGCACATGTTGTGATAAAATCTCGTAACTACGGCTTTATTCAACGCGTAATTACAAGATTTTATAACAACAACTAGCTTTTATCAAAACATAATGGTAAACCCTGTCTATTTTTAGCACAAAATTATTTGTTATTGTGTCTTCAGGATCCGACTCTAATGAAGACAAAGAAAGAAAATGGAGATTAGCCCATTGCCGCCAGAGATTTAGAAGCAGGTTTGTGGTTGATTAGATTATCACTTCCCAAAGGCAAATGGTTAAAGTTCCTGAATCCAAGTGCCTATGCACTATGCAGAGGACATATTGAGGCAAAAGGAGAAAATGCTGATCATCACTAAAGATTTTCTTCTTTTGCATCAATGTTTCCTAAGCCTTTTCTATCAAGGACGTAGAAACCAGGTCTTGTTTGGCAAAGGGTTACTTACGCTTTCAACTGTTTCAAACCTGTATGATTAAATTTGAAAAAAATATTGGTTAAAAAATTTGATATTGATTAGGAAAGGATTCATGTTTTCTATTAAGGACGTCAAAACAAGATCTTGTTTTGGAAAGGGTTTAGCTTTCAACTATTATGTTCATATCCTGGCGGCAACTGGAGCACCTGACAGTGAAATCCTGGTATTTCTCTCTCCAGAACAGTACCATATCAATATATATTCAATCCGAGCTTACTTTTCTCTAGAGCATTAAGATGATTCACATGAACTGGTGAGAGAGACATATGATTTTTGTTTACTGTTAGAATAGAAAAGACATTGGCCATGCACTGTAGGGTTCGAATCCATAACTCCTGGATAAAGAAACCCAGACAACACAGAATAACATACATGAACACAAAGTGTTTCTTATTTTTTGTCTAGATTTTGTCGTTTGCAGCTGCTTTGATATTGGAAGTCCGAAACAAACAAATTTTTTACTGTTTAGGAAAGGGTTAATTTCATTCTTAACATTTTGATTTTATTATTCAGGTGCAGGCCAAGATGTCAGTTTAGAAAGGTCACCCAAAGCCTTATATACAATCGGATGAAAAAAATTAGATGGTAAATATTTCATGAATATTTGAAAATAATGATTGGTACATGGATGATGGTAACAATATTATGGTCTATGTATTATATCAACAAATTTCTTGAATGACAGTGAATTTTGTGCTAGAAAAAGAGTGGGTTACTGTTACATTTTGATTAATCGTCGGTGTTGTTATAAAATCCCGTAACTACGGCTTGAGTCAAGCCGTAGTTACGGGAATTTGTAACAACCCCCATGAAATATTCTTTGTTTTGTCTGAAATTACGTCACAGTTAACTGGATAAAATCGTTCCCTATTTAATCAATTTTGATGTACATGTATAATGAGTGTTTTCTTAGAATAAACATTTGACTTCAGAATACTCTTAAACATAATGGGCATTGATTGATCATTTTTAAACCTTCTCAAAATGTCAAGAATTTGGATAGTTCAATTTTGAAAGAGATTAGGGGTAGCAAAATGAAACTGATCAATTGATAATGATATCAAACTGATCAGATTTGTGTATGCTGATTGTTGAATTAATATACTTTTATATCACACAATGTTTTTGGAACGCGAAAGAGAGTTTGCTAATAGGGAATGATTTTATCAAGTAAACAGTGACGTAATTTTGGGAAAACAAATAGTATTTCGTAGGTGTTGTTATGAAATCTCAATTTTATAACGACCCCAACGGTTTATCAAAACATAACGGTTACTCCATTATATTTACTGAAACAGATGAGTATCTTTTCAGATGAAATTCATGAGAATATGTCAATATTTTGGAGAAAAACCAAAAAAAAAAAAAAGAAATTTAAAGAAACTTACAAACAGTTAAAACAACAGTTGGGTAAATTAATGCCATATTACTGCCTTGTGTATGAATGCATGAACATTCAACCTTATTTTACTATTTTCATATTGCAGGTGATTGAAATGGTGAAGCATGTTCTCATTATTCTAGAACTTTATAGAAAGGGATAGTCACATAGATGCAGGTATGGATTGTTGTTCAGTGTTGTAATTTAGTCTAAAACCAAGGAACACCATTTCAATTTATTCTCTAGTATTGTGCTGATATCTGGAAAAAGTGCTTTTGAGACATGCATTGAGTCTCAGTTTGTTTCTTAGTGCAATCTCATCAAGGATAGATATTGCTCTCTAAGAATTGTTAAGGTAATTAAGAAGCTGTAAGAAATAGCATATAGGCATGTAGAGCATTTCGATGGCTCAGTGCAAAACGGTTGTTACTGTCTATAAATATATATGCAGTTACAACAGTTTTGCTCTAAGCCAGCAATTAGTTTCCGCTATGTTTAACGCTTTCCCAAACAAGACCTGGTTTTGACATCCCTATTAGAAAAAGGCTTGGGAAAACATTGAGACAAAGGAAGAAAATGTTACCAAAATGTACCTTTAGTAACATCCATGTAGTCTGCAGCATCTTTGAAATTGGAACACCCTAAAATTTTGTTGTTTGGGAAAGGGTTAATGCATCGAAGATCAGCTTAAGTGCCTAAGTGAAGTCTGATGAGGAGCCATGCTACTCTCCTACAGTTGCTTTTGACATAAATTATAAGCTCTTTGAGAATAACACAGATCTTGATCAGCCGGTGTGTATAAACAGGCTGATCTTGGTACTACTCAGTTCAAAACGGTGTTATTTTCAGGCTCAAGTTGATATACTAATCATAATATCTAACGAGCCTCTTTGACTGCTGCATTTTCAAAGTTATTAAAAAAATGATAGGAAACAATGTTATTTCATATAATTTTGCACAAACATTATGTGATATAAACATGACTTTTGCCGATTGCACATAAAATACAAGAACTATCAATTTCCTAATTCACAAGTATGGGTGTCATTAGTTCTCAAATTAGTGGATTATGAGCCATATTGTATCAGAAAGCCCTGAGTTATTTGCTCTTAAATGTAAAAACAATGCAGTGCTCCAAAAATATGTTAACAACACAGTGCTTAGCAGATGATGTTTTAGTATTTTCATTTTTTGCAGGTCTCTGCAAACGCAAACATTTTAAAATAAATGAATTGATACCAACAGTGCATGAACTATGAATTTAAAAAGTTTTGATCTAAACACAAAGACAAACAATGTACCGGTACATTTTGTCTCCTAAATAATTCTTATGTCTAAACCATGTTTTAGAAAGACTAGATATATGTAAACAGATATATAACTTAGAGATGCATTAGGGAGCCCATGTATATATAAAGATATATAGGAAAGATGCAATAGGGAGACCGTTTATATATAAAGTTATGTATGAAAGATGCATTAGGGGGACCGCCTATATATAAAGTTATATATGAAAGATGCATTAGGGGGACCCTCTATACTTAACAATATAGCAAAGATGCATTGGGGGGACCGGCTTTATCTAAATATATATATATTAACCTATCATCAGACATCAGTACTTTAGACTAAATTAAAAATGTGAAAGACCAGCATTTCAGGTGAATGAAATGTTATATTTTTCATCTTTCTTCAATCATGTCCGAGAATGATGTGGGAAATGAAGAAATTGCTTGTCATAGGCAATTTCGTCATTTTTCACAATGTTTTCTAAAGCCATTATATTGTAAGGATAAAGTAATTGTGTTGGAGTCATTGTGTTGAAATGTGTTTAAGATGCATTAAGGAGACCAGCTATTTAAATCTAGAATATACATTATAGATGCATTGTACATGGAGACGAGCCGGGATCTGGAAAAAAGGCCATTTTTTAGGATTTCAGACTTAAATGTTTCAAGATAACACTTTGTCAAAGATCAGAACCCATGATGCTCCCTTACAGTAGCTACAGGTCATTTAAAAGCTAATGGAAAACAACATGGGTCCTGATCAGACTGTGCCTTTGCACAGGCTGATCTGGATCTTTGTTTTTTCCAAAATGCCATTAGAACTCTTTTTCAGTTTCTGGCTCCTATATATTAAAGATGCATTAGGGAGACCAGCAATAATAATATACAAATCTGATTTTTTGCTTTGAACATTCAGGTAGAATACCCGACCGTAATGTGGCCATTTTAAAATCATACAATATCGGCTTTTTTCCAGCAGCATCTTTACGTATCCGATCCTATTTGGGCACAGTTGTAACCATTTGGGGTGGAAAGGTCCACCGCCATATTTTTTGATGTCATCTGAATAATTTTGAGGTCGCACGGATTTCATTAGGGAAGGACTACTTTAATGTGGTTTGGTAACTTCAAGGAAAATGCAGACAAAAAATATCAAATTAATGAAATTTAACAAGTTTGATCTTTCAATTAAGGGTAGGAAACATCGTTGAATGAAGGAAGTGCGTGTTACATGTAATTTCTTCTTTTTTTTTGCCCCCATATCCAAAGACCGGGGGCAGATTGTTTTACTCGTATCCATCTGTCTGTTCGTCTGTCTGTCCGAAAACTTAACATTGGCCTTTTCTCAAAAAGTATTTGGCATACAAAGCTCAAATTTGGTATGCAACTTCCTTTCAATGATATCTATCTGCTCCATGCAATTTGACCTTCCTTAAGGTCATCCGTTAACCCTTATTAACCCTTTACTCTACGCAAACTTAGCATTTTACAAAAATGACCATTTCGGGGGCATTTGTTTTTCACCAACACATCTTGTTCCAAAATGTTTCCCAAAGTTGTGAAGTTTAAGTTCTTGTAGGGGTGTCAACAAGCGTCATTATGTGTGAATGGATTAAATGAATATACTATTTTACAGTGAAATAGTCTGATGGCGTAACTGAGACATTTACAACAAGTTTTGTGTTTAGTAATGCTATAAACAATGATGGTAATAAACATTGTTCTTATTTCATGTTGTAGGTGTGAGCAATCATGAAACATACTGGCACTTTTGTAGCATCGCAAGGGACATAGTCACATAGAAGCAGGTAATGAATGCTGTTGTATATCAAGTCTTAAACTAAGTATTGATTTATTGTATTCTTTTTTATCTCCCTAATTATGATCATTCCTAAGTATAATCCATGTTTAGGGAGACAGCTTATGTACACAGATATGTATCTGAAAGATGCATTGGGGAGACCGCTTATATTGGAAAATATATATTAGATATGCCTTAGAGAGACATGATATACACAAATATATAAGTACATTAATGATCCATTATTTCATTGACCAAAACTCAGTTTTGTGATCTAAATTCAAAGATGCTGCAGACAACAATTACAAGTGATTGGAATTTTACTGCTTTTGGTCTTTCAATAAACATGGTGAGGATTATGCATTGTGCGATGGATAACAACTACGCCCAAATAATTTCAATTACTTTATCATTCTTGTTTCAAGCTGAGCTCTTTCTAAGAAGCTAAGATGCATGACTTACTTGTAGAATCATTCTACTTATTCAAACAATCCAAACTGATCAGAAAAATGGCAAGAAATTCAGATCTCTTTTCTGGTTGTCTGTAATCAGTTTTTGAGAAAAGATCAAAAAGTTTCCAAATAAGTCATTCATCTGAGGAAAGAGCTCAGTAAGGCAGGGTACATGTAACAAAATGGACAAGGAAACTAAGAAAATGATTGCAAAATTTATTACATAAAGTGGGGTTAATTTGGTCGTAGTTGTTATCCGTCCTACAATGCACAATCCCCATCTTGTTAGCAACCTTAAGGAAAAGATAATAAAAGCTTATTATGTGTAATTTCTGTTATTCCCTCAATGTTTCTAAAAGCCTTTATCTTGTAGACATTGTGATGGCTTCAACAAGATTAGTGTCATTATCTGTTAATAAGTCAAATGAATATTCAATTCATTTTACAGTGAAATGGAGTGATGGCAACACTGCCCAACTGAAGAGAGATTTTACAAGTTTTGTATATAGTGATGCTTAAGACAATTAAAAGAATGTTACCATGTAAGTATTTACAGTGAGAAATCAGATCACTTAAACCTTCCTACTACACGTACTATATACTGTGTATATAGATCACTAAATTTTAAATTGCTTGTTCCTTAAAAAAACTTTTGGATTTTGTTGTTTGCAAGAAGGAGAAAATTGGAGTGTGGAAATAAAACAACTTGCCAATGGACCAGATAAGTCTAGACTTTGAATATCTACTTGCCAATCAAAACCAGATGTAAACAATGGCAAAAATCATGTTTGGTAAAAGAAACTGTGAAACAGCATTTCCTTTTCTCCTGTAATACTTCCATGCCCCATAGATACAGATTTAGTTTGCTTCTAAATGCTTAAAGCTATTTTTAGGAAGAGCCTTTTAAAGGAAGCACTGCCCTGCTGATGAGTTTTCTGCTTGTATTAAAACCTGGGGATTTTTTTCTGTTTAAAAGTTAGGACTACTGGTGTTTTTATGCTCCCCGAAAAATTTTGGGGGAGCATATATTTGCCATGCTGTCCGTCCGTCCCTCCATCCATCCGTCTGTTTGTCCACAGTCAGATCTCAGCAACCCTTGGACCAAATTCAATGAAATTTCACATGTGGACTCCCTTGGATAATCCATAGGAAATTTTTTTTCTCAGTTTGTAAATTTGAGACTGCGTCACAGAAAAATGGGCCTTAATGTAGAAATTATTTTTTCTCTGATTTCTCTTCATCTAATGGGCAGAATTTAATGAAATTTTGTACTTAAGTCATAAATGATATCTTCCAGACCATATTCTATAAATAATGTGTGTACAAAAATCTGTCATGGGAAAACGGGGCTTAATGTATGGTAGCTTTTTGTGTGACAAACAATATTTTTTTTCTTATTTCTCTTCATCTAATTGGCAGAATTTAATGAAATTTTGTACTTAAGTGAAAAATGAGATGTTCTAAACCATATTCTATAAATAATTTGTGTACAAAATATCTGTCATGGGAAAAGGGGGCTAAATGTATGATAGCTTTTTTGTGTGACAGACATTTATTCGGGGAGCATAATCCGTCTATGACAGCTCTAGTTTAATTATTATCATTATGGAAAGAAATAGAGCATAAAACTTGATATAAAGAAATGAATTGCTTGAACTTTTATGATGCTGAATTTTTGAAGAAAATCCCTATTTAGTTTCAATTTATGAGAAAACAATGCATTATTCCCAATAGGGAACCATTTTATCCAGTAAACTGTGACATAATTTGGGACAAACAATACTTTATTCTAAAACCCTGTAACTACAGCTTGATTGAAACTGTAGTTATGAAATTCTAGAACAACGCTGACCTTGTATCAACAAAATTCATTGATGTTTGTCTAGTTTCAGATCAATTTGCAAAACTATGAGAAAAAAGCAGTAAAAATATCTTTATCAATATCATTTTGCTATCTGTAGGATCATCCAAATTGATAACATTCTCTGAATTAGTGTGTATCACAAAAATATTGAGTCAAATTGAAGAAAAAAATGCCATAATCATCAGTATTTTCTTCCTTTGCCTCAATGTTTGATTGTTTTCCCAAGCCTTTTATGTTATGGACAAACACAGGTATCATTTTGAAAATGTTGTTTTAGCTCACGATAAATGACCTGGTATCTCTAGCTAATTGATAGGGATAATCTGCCAGGTAATTTATCGGGACCTATAGCACATTGTAATATATTTAGACTGTGTAAGCTATACCAGATATAACATTTGGTAGATATTCTGGTATTTACACCTATAATTCTTCAGATGAATATGCATAATAATATGATATACAAAAAGTGAAATTAGTTCACTTTAAAAAGTATGATTTATTTGATTTTACAGTTGCAAGCCATGTCAGTGTAGATAGATCACCCAAATCTTGCTCTTCTCAGAATGAAATGTTATCATAAAGTATTCCAAAGGATCTGTTGGTAAGTTTTATTTCTTATTGTAAAATTTTGTTTAAAGAATGGGATTAGATGAATCTCAACTGATATCGGCATATTGTGACAGGTGGACAGACTTGGCGAAAGACCAGAAATCTTTGTCAGACATTTGGTCTGAGAGTACCGAATATTCTTTCAGACCGAATAAAATTTTGTCAGACAGAACTCTCATTCACTATCTTGACACATCAAAAGGAGTGTCAGACATTTGGACTGACAGTAGCAAAAAAATCATCAGACCAAGGGAAATTTTATCAGATATGTCTGATTGTCTGACGGTTTTCGCCATGTCTGGGTGGAGTACCTCATCATGACTTCATGTCATTTCTTTCACCGGTACTACCACAACATCCTTTCTGATTAAGCATCTTATTGCTTGCCCATCATTCTGGCTTGGAAAATATTTGAGAGAAAAATGTTCCAATTGCTGAAACACTATGAGAGATTTCTATGAGATTTTATTGTCACATATTTTCATAAAACTTACTAAAATAAATATCAAAGTGTAACAATACAAGAGTGCTATGAAGAATGAAGATATTTTTGATTGGGAAAGGGTTAAATGTAAAAAGAAGGTTTGGGCATTCAACCTTTAGACTAAGAATCAATATAAAAATTCAAGTGTGTTCAGATCCAGGTAGGAATGGATACCTGCTCATTGTTATAAATGCCTTTTGTGAATGGGTGAAGCCAATAGTTACAACATCATTGACAGAAACATGACATTAGGGAGGTCGTCTAAATATATAGCTACAATGTACATGTATTTATGAAAGATGCATTATGGGGACCGGCTATATATAAAGCTATATATGAAAGATGCATTAGGGGGACCGGCTATATATAAAGCTATATATGAAAGATGCATTAGGGGGACCGGCTATATGTAAAGCTATATATGAAAGATGCATTAGGGGGACCGGCTATATGTAAAGCTATATATGAAAGATGCATTAGGGGGACCGGCTATATAAAGCTATATATGAAAGATGCATTAGGGGGACCGTCAATATATAAAGCTATATATATGAAAGATGCATTAAGGGGACCGGCTATAACTAAAAGAAATAATAAATATATATGTATTAACCTATTACCAAACAGCATTACTTTCGACTGTTCTAAATTCAAAGATAATGAAGATGAGAATTTCAGGTGAATGAAATTTTACGCCTTTGCATCTTACTTGACAGAAATTGTTGTGGAAAATGAAGAAATTGATTGTTATCAGCAATTTCTTCATTTTACACAATGTTTTCCAAAGCCATTATATTGTGGGAATTCACAAAGAGTCACTATCTGGGAATTGGTTAAAGATGCATTAGGGAGACCGGCTGTTCATATCTACACCATACTTAATGATGCATTAAAGTAGACCAGTCGGGAACTGGAAAAATGTCCCTTACAGCCTTTCAGACTTACATGTTTCAAAAATAAGACTTTGCCAAAGTATAGGCTGATCAGGACCTATGATGCTCCCTAACAGTGGTTACTGATCATGTAAAAGCTAGTGTAGAACAAAATGGGACCTTATCAGACTGTGCCTTAGCACAGGCTGATCTTGATCTATGTTCACTCTAATACCATAAGGACCCTCTTAGTTTTACGTTAGATTCTGACTAAAACAATTAAGAATATTTTGGTCTTTTGGGGGAGAAAGTACCAAGTAAATGAAGAAATTGCTTACAAGTGACAAGAAATTTCTTCATCTTCCACAATGTTTTCCAAAGCATTAATCTTGTAGGATGTCAGAAAGAGTCACAGTGTGGTAATGGGTTAAAGATGCAATAGGGGGACAGGCTATAATAATATACAAATACAGACACCATGCTAAGTTGCTAACTGATCTGATATTTGATCTTTTGTTTTGAGCATAAATGTGGTTTGGTACACTCAAGGATGCTGCAGACAAAATTTTTAAATTAATGAAATTTACATGTTAGTCTTTCAAATAAGGATGGAAAACTGGCAATGAAGAAATTGTTTGCTACATGTAATTTTGTCTATTTCCACTATTTTTTAAAGCCTATAATTTTATTTTGTAAAGGCGCCAATAAGTGTAATTAAATAAATATTCAATTCATTTGACACTGATGGCAACACTACCCTACTAAAAAGACATTGCTATAGACAATAATGGGAACAAACAAAGTATCTGAATTGTACTTATTTGATATTGCAGATGAACGTGATGGTGAAGCATGTTCTCGTTATTCTAACATGGCAAGGGACTGTCAAGGGACTGTCACATAGATGCAGGTAATGAATGATGTTGTAAATCAGAATATCTGTTTAAAGTATTCTCACAGCTGAATATTAAAAAAAATACTGTTGAATATTATCTGAGTTGTTGAAAGGTACCAAATATTAAGTATGTAGGCCTAATGATAGAGTGAGATTGATTTAAATTTTTTAACGCCATTTTTTACTGATATAGCCATATCATGGCGGCTGGAGTATCTAACCATGGATTCCTGGTATTTCTCTCACCAGTACTACCACAACATTCGAACCGAGCCTCCAGCTGCTCTTTAACATAGAAGACTCACACTCATTGGTGAGAGAAATGACTTGTCAAATGTCAAAATGGATTCTGGCTGAGCCAGAGTTCAAACTCATAACACCTTGATGGACCGACTCTGATGTTACTGTGTTACTGACTGAGCTATGCAGGTTTGGCGATTTATTGAATAAGAAGGTCACAAGAGTCACAAAAAAATAACATATTAAAGATGAATGTCTTTATTCAAAAAGGTCATATCAAAGATGCTTTAGGGAGACTGGCTATATTGAAAAATATGTGTTAAAGATGTATTAGGGAGACCTATTTAGTATGCAAGTATATATTGATGATGATCTATTATAGAGGCCGTTTCTACAGATCAATTATTTGATCTTAAATAATACATTGACCAAAACTCATTATTGTGGTAGACCTATATTCAAGGATGTTGCAGACAACAACTGTAAAAGAATGAAATTTTACAGTTTTTGGTTTTGAAGGGTAGCAAACCTTGTGGAAATGAAAAATAAATTTAATTGTAACAGACAATTTCTGTTATTTACTCAATGTGGTGTCAAGCAGTGTAATCAAGTTTGAATGTATAAAATGCATATTCAATTTATTTTACAGTGGAATGCACAAATGTCAACACTGCCCTACAAGTTTTGTTTATAGTAATGGTAAAGACAATAAAAGAATGTTATCATGTAAGTATTTACAGTCAGAATTTATTAAATCACTAAACCCTTTCCCAAACAGCCAAAATTTGGAGGTTTCCTATTTGAAAGCTGCTACGGACAACGAATGCATGTTAATGAAAGACAGGGTTTGTATAGAATATAGCTCGGAAAACATTGAGACGAAAGGAGAAAATGCTGATTATCAGCATTCCTTTGTCTCAATGTTTTCTAAAACTGTCTCTATTGGGGACGTCAAAGACTGGCCTTGTTTGGGAAAGGGTTAAAAGTTCCTTTCTCTACCACCGTTTTTCTCTGGAATCAAAATCCTTGGAAATCAGGCTTTGGAATTTTTCCAGTTTAAAAGTTGGGGAGTACTGGTGTTTTTAGCTCAACTAGCCAAAGGCTATTGTCATGGTGTCGTGTCTGCCAAGCGTGTGTTTGTGTCCATGTGTATAGTTTTTCTTTAAAAATATTCTCGTTTAAAACATATTGGCCAATTCTAACCAAACTTGACCATAAATGTTGGTGTGTCATGGTGGGTCTTAACAGACTTTGAGAAATCATGAAATAGTTCTTTAAAAATCAACCATAGGGACAGTTTAGACTGAACTTGGAAGAAATGTTCCTAAGATGGCCCTTTACTGAAAATAGTTAATGCAATTTTGCAGTTTTTAAATGTTGGTGTAGCAGAAATCACAAAATAGTTCTTTGAACCTTTACCAGATCTATGGCAAAATTTTGGACTGTTCCAATTTGAAGGGTGTTGCAGAAGATAATTTCAAGATGATGAAATTTTAGAAAATCCTGTTATTTTGGGTTAGAAACATTGTCGAAAATGGAAAAAATTGCTTGTTAAAAGCAATTGTCATCAGCAGTTTTCAAATTGGATCACATTTGATTTTGTGAACTTGAAAGGTTAAAATAAGCAAGTGTAAATGTGTCTCATCCTACCCTACACTACCTGCTATCAGCATTATCACACATTTATTGAGAATATCTTATTTTACTGACAATTGTTGAATATGGTATTTGAAATTCATCATGAAAACAGTGCTTAATTTTTTTAATCATGCATTCTCTTTTCAGACATTTGATGTTGTGTACAAGTTCAATCCAACACCAGATACATGTAGCCATCCACCAAGAAAAAGACCATTGGATTAAAGAATTAAAGAACAAACTTCTTTTATGAGAGAAAGACTGCTGTCATTTAGTGGAAGCTTTATTGATAAGACATAAGAAAAAAGTTATATTCTGTGCAAATGCAGCGTTATAGCTGGGCCAAATGACTACCATGTGTTAATGGTAAACTGTGTGTCTGATTATTCCTTTCCAGGTATTCAAACCCTTGTTTCAACGATTATTCCTTTTCATAAACATATCGGAAAACATTTATACAAAAGAAGAAAATATTGAGTACCTCTATAATAATCTTTTGTATCAATGCTTTCAGTGCTGCATTATGTACTATATTACATCAATTGGTTTTCAAACTGTCACGCAGAATACCTGTATCTTGGAAACAACTGCAGTTTTGTGCTTAATGACTTTATAGTACTTTAAATACAAACAGAACAATACATAAGAGAGAAAAAGTCATTTCAAGTCAATTTGTCAAAATACTCTTTCACTCGATTCTAGATTAATAGCAAATGTATTCTTGATCTCTGCCTTTGCATTAATGTCTATAGATATAGAGACAGTTCAAGAGTTATAAGGTTTATATAGATAATTGCTTAAACCGTTCCCGACGGGCAAAGTTTTAGGGTTGTCCAAAACTCCAAATTGAAAGCTGCGGCAGACAACAAAATAGATAGTGATAGAAGTAGGTTTAGACTATGAATGTGAAACATTACTCAAAATATTGAGATAAACTGAGAAAATGCTATCCGCATTTTCTTCTTTTTTTCTATCTTTTCCTACTAGGATCGTCTTCTTTTGGAAAATGTTAAAGAGACACAATACTGGTTATTGGAAATTGTAATCAGGCCAAAAACACACAAGAAATATCATACAATTGCTTGGATATCCTATTCGCGTAGATCGTTTCTATCCAGAAAAATACATATGATATTTAAATTTTATTAGACACTTCTCAAAACAAAAGCTGGTTTTATGTCCGTTGTAACAATGATTTTGGATAACATCGAGAGAAAAGAAGAACTTGTTGATGATCAGCATTTTTTCTTCTATACAATATGTTTTGTTCTACAACATACATATTTTGTATCATTTATGTTTTATCATTTATTTTGTCGTCTACAACTCCTTTCAGACTCGAAAACACTATCTTTATCAATTTAAAAATGTGTTAAGCCTTTAACTTAATTTAGTACATTTTTGACCTGCTTGATTTTTACGTTTCTGATACTTAAGGATTATGAGAGGCTAGATCGTTGAATAATCCTGTACAAGTAATATGAATTCTTTCTTTAATCCCATTACCAAACATTTATTAGACTGGTCCAAAACCAATTGTGTCGCAGACAAAATGACCAAAAGCATGACATTTTACTCATTTGCACTTTCTGGGTAGAACCATTGTGTGAAATGAACAACTTGCGTGCTGCAAACAATTTCTTCATTTCCAAAACCTTTTTCCAATGCCGTTACGTTTAAAAGTATCTACATGTGGTGATGGGTAAACCAAAATGTATGGCATGACCCCATTTTATTCTGGTTTAACTAAGATATATGAGTCCCTTTAAGATGTGAACAAACTTCATCATGTTATAAATGTTTAATCATTAACATTTTATATTAAAATGAATAAAATAAAAAACTTATTATATGTGTTTTGTTTTCAACAAACTAAAGAAAAGAAAAGCTGATCTCGTCACCCAGGTGTGCATGTCATAGTTAAAACGTTTTCCATTGTGCCAGGATCCGGGGAGCTAATGCCACAACTCTAGTGTCGTCGGAGTTGGTAGCAGTTTAACCTAAATATTTGTACATACGGTATTAATGATAGAGCCCCCATACTTCCCACATGATATCTGCTGCTTTTTCAGTTTGAACACTCATTAGTAGAGTGCTCTGTTCACTAACATCTCTTGTATTCTTCTCCAAAATAATGAAAATAAATGTAACACAGTGCCTCTAGCTACTGTTATGTCTTTGCCATTATTTTCAAAACACTGAATACACAGATAGAATTTCATACAGAATACTCGAAAACTAGGCTTCACACAAGCTCTATACCAAAAAATAGCCAGTTTCGACTTTTTTGAAAAATTAATTCTGGCAATACTGCGAAATAAATGAATGTTATCAGAAGGAGGTCATGTTTTACAACCAAAGTTATACCTTTTTGAAACTCAATTTAGATTTTTATGCGAGGTTCGTCTTTGCGTTGGATCTTGATCCATGTCTTAGAGGTCGTTAGATGGACAAGTTCTATAACTTGGAAATTTGTTCTGACAAAAATGCCAAACCCGTTCCCAAACATGACCTGGTATTGACCCCTCCATGAAGGAAATGGTTTGGGAAAATATTGAGGCAAAAGGAGTAAATGCTTGTAACCATCATTTTCTCCCGTTTGCTAAATATTTTCTATGCTATATTGCAAAGAAATCCTCTATCAACACTCATTTGTCTGAATCATATTTCAGTTTTCATGACCCTTGGATTATGTTGTTTGTGAACGGGTTACCTTCAATATACATGTATATGGGAAATACATAGGCCTATACATTTGCGCATTGGAGGGACGGAGGTGGTGCAGTGGTAACGGGCTGGACTTGAAACACAGGGGTCGCAGGTTCGATTCCCCGCCTCTCCAGTCATTCGGATGAGACTTCAAACCGAGGTCCCGTCTCCATATGACCTTAGCTGTTGAGTGGGATGGTAAACTCCATTCAATCCAACATTTGCGCATTGGAAAAGCAACATCAATGGCAGTTCTTATCAATGGAAAAGATAAAAAAATGATTAGAGGAAATAACCTCCATAATGCATTTCAAATGTATGTCTGTACACAGTTATATGCCAGTCCACCTAATGCACATTTCAGATGTATATCTGTATAGCCGGTCCCCCTAATACATCTTTCAGATGAATATCTCTACATATATGACCGGTCCCCCTAAAACATATTTCAGATGTATATCTATATATAGCCGGTCTCCCTAATACATGGTTTGTATATAGTAATTATTAAGGAGACCAAAAAAATTTGTATATCCTTTATCTTTACACTTTTTAAGATCAACTCGATATGGATTTTTAATTTATGTCTACAAATACTAAAAATGCAAAAAAGTTGAAAAAAGTATTGATAATAAAATATATACGAATTGTCCCCTTAATACAGAAAATTACACGTGGTCCACTTAATGTAGCATTCAGGGTTATATATATATATATATATATATATATATATATATATAGTTATCTAACAGGCGTATTGTGGGTCATTTCGTCAAAATCTGACTCACGTTGTGGGTACTCTTGGTGGTTTGTGGGTCATCAATATTTTGACCCATAAAACGCCGGCAATCTGGAATCTGAATTTTATTGCAAATAGTATGATTCGAATTTTTATGGAAAAAAATTTTTTCGTGACCCATAATTATATATAAAATATTGACCCACAAAGTGCGATCTATTTTTAGAACACGCTCATAGCACAGCCTGTGCGAGTAATATTCGTATTTTTTTAGACTGCCCACAATGTTATTTATAGATTTACCCAATGACCCGGAATACGGGTTGTCGTTGACGCAATGCATTGTTGGAAACAAAATGGCGGCTCTCTCTCGGGTAAGCAAAAATATCAAATTTATTATGATTTTGTAATTCAGGTCTTTCTAGTTTACGCCCACGCATCGAAAGATTGTTTTACTCATGTCTGTCTCTCTGTCGGTCCGTCCGTTTGTCTGTTCGAAAACTTAACATTTTGCATTTTCTCAGAAAATAGCCATTTTGGGGGCATTCATGTTTCACAAACTCATCTTGTTGTCATAATGATATAATTAATGGATGTTGCTCTCGCTCAGCAGATGTAGTCCATTATTGGTCCACACTGGTAGCTCTTTTCTGTCTGTCCACTAAGGCTGACAGTCAATTCCACACGCTTAGTGTCTGGGGCCATATCTTCTACAAAAGGGGGGGGGGTGTCAAATTCATTATGACTTCACAAAAGGAAAAAAGATGTGCACATGGGGCACACTCTAGCATCCTCTTTTTATACCCCCGATCGGGGGTATATTGTTTTACTCATGTCCGTCTGTCCTTCCGTCTGTCAGAAAACTTAACGTGAAAACTTAACCCTTTCCCAAACGACAAAATTTTAGGGTGATCCAATTTGAAAGCTGCTGCAGACGACAAAATGAATGTTGATAAAGATTCGATTTGTGTATGATACAGCTCAGAAAATATTGAGACAAAAGGAGAAACTGCTGGTTATCAGCAGTTTCTTCTTTTGTTTCAATGTTTTCCCAAACTCTTTCAATTAGGGACGTCAAAACCAGGTCTTGTTTGGGAAAGGGTTAATTAACATTGGCCTTTTCTCCAAAAGTATTGGACATACAAAGCTCAAATTTTGTATGCAACAAGGGCGGATCCAGAATTTTTTTCCAGGGGGGGGGGGTCAAAGCCCAAATGATGGCTTTTATGAAGAAGTTATATACTAGTCAAAATTCAATTTTCAGCCAATTCCAGGGGGGGTCATGACCCCCTGACCCCCCCTCTGGATCCGCGCATGTGCAAACTTCTTTCAATTATGTCTATCTGTTCCATGCAAAATGACCTTCCTCAAGGTCATCCATTTACCCTTATCAACCCTTTTCACGAAAACTTAATATTTTAGAAAAATGGCCATTTTGGGGGCATTTGTGTTTCACAAACACATCTAGTTCATATTTTCTTGTCCTGACATTAAATTTTTACCTACTGGTTCAATTTTTTTAAACTACATGAATAAAGCATTATGAGACGAATTGTCCTGCACAAAGGTCAGAACTATAACATCAATTTTTATGCCCCCCCGCATCGAAAGATCGGGGGCATATTGTTTTACTCATGTCTGTCTGTCTGTCTGTCAGTCCGTCTGTCTGTCCGAAAACTTAACATTGTTATTCTCTCCAAAAGTATTTGACATAAAAAGCTCAAATTTGGTATGCACGCTTCTTTCAATACCGGTAATATCTATCTGTTCCCTGCAAAATGACCTTCCTCATGGTCATCCATTTATCCGTAGCGCATCAGACTCTCGGTCTCATTCGTGAGGTCCCGGGTTCAATACCCGGCCGTGGCAAATATCCTTACAGGCTTTTGTCTCCCACCAAAGTTTGATCCTTCAAAAAATGTGGCTCTGGTGAAGGGGGGCTACTTGCTCTATAGGTAAATGAGGAAATTCTTAACAAAAAAAATTCGCTTTAAAACCGTTTGTCAGATTTTGAAATAATTTCTCAGGGATTTTCCTTGGGTGACTTTAATTAGATTGGTCAAGAAACATGGTTCTGGTGAAGGGGGCTATATAGAAATGAAGAAATTCTTGAAAATTCTTCTTCTCTGAAACCCCTAGTCAGATTTTGAAATAATTTGACAGAGGTATTCCTTGGGTGATCCTTGCTCTTGTGAATGCTTTCAAAAATTAAAGGGTTAACCCTGACATAGCTAGGCGATAGATCTAATAAAGTGTACGCAAAGCGAAGTCATGTTATCAACAGAGGCTGGAAGCGCTAATGGGGTCCATGGGCGGATCTAGAGGGGGTCGGGGGGTCCGTACCCCCCTAGCTGGCATTTGCCGAAAATTGAATTGTGACTATATAGATTTAGTGCAATGTTACATATTTACTACATTTAAGCCATAATTTGGGCTTGGACCCCCCCTGGAAAAAATTTTGGGCCTGGACACCCCCTGGAAAAAATCCTGGATCCGGCCGCCCTTGGGGTCGGTATGGGATGTTGCCCAAAAGTATACTTTTGTCAGCTCAACTTCAACATGTTTAGCCGTTCAATCAAAGTCAAACTCTTCACAATATATATATCTCAAGGGCAGATCTAGAGGGGGTTGAGGGGTCCGGACCCCCTGGCATTCGCCGAAAATTAAATTTTGACTATACAAAATTACTGTAAGTTGTAACGTTACTTAATTAACACATTTTAAGCCATCATTTTGGAATGGACCCCCCCTCCCCATGAAAAAAATCCTGGATCCTCCCTTGTCTCTCAAGTGACTACATTTGCACCTGACCATATATCATTTGAATGTGTCATTTTTATCGAGCCGGGACTTTATGTCTGGGGAGCTAATGTCACAGCCCTATTGTTGTGTTGTGTCATGGTCACATCTTCAAAACATTAAGCTGGTCTATATATCTCAGGCTCTATTAGAGATACAGCATTGATACTTCACACATGGATGCTTCCTGCCAAGACCTTACTTTTTGGACCATGACCTTTGACCTAGTGACCTTGACCTTGGAGTTTGACCTACTTTTATAAAACTTTAACCTGGCCTATATATCATGCAATATAATTGATAGAGCCTTGATATTTATGCCCCCTTTCGAAGAAAATGAGGGTATATTGTTTTGCAAGTGTCGGTCGGTCGGTCGGTCGGTTGGTCCATAGACCAATCCTTGTCTATAACTCGAAAAATATTAAAGTTACAATCATGAAACTTTACAGGTGGATAGATCTCATTATGGAGAGGTGCAGTGCACAAGAACTCTTACTCTGCTGATCAAATTCTTGCAGTTATTGCCCTTGTTGCTTTTCACACTTAATTCTTAACCTGGCCTATATCTCATGTCCTATTACACCTACAGCCTTGATATTTCACACATGGACACCTTCAACCAAGACTTTTCACATTTGACCATGACCTTAGACCTTGATCTTGTAGTTTGTCCCACTTTTGAAAAACTTTAAGCTGGCCGATATGTCAGATCCTTTTACACATACAGCCTTGATATTTCACACATGTACACATCCTACCGAGACCTATCATATTTGACCATGACCTAGGACCTTGTGACCTTGACCTTGGACTTTGACTTACATCAAATGTAGGCCCTTGAGGGGGCATATATGTTTTACATCAAATGTAGGCCCTTGAGGGGGCATATATATATGTTTTACAAACATCTTTTGTTCAAACAGGATTGATACCTTCTGCCAAGACCTTTCGTTTGGGACCATGGCCTTTGACCTTGTGACCTTTACCTTGGAGTTCGGCCTACTTTACAAAAATTAAACTGTTTTTGTGACAAAATCTCATATAGGCGAGCTATGTTGTCGGACGACAACTCTTGTTTTGGAAAATATCTGCTTGTGAATAAATGAATTTGTATTACCAATTTTCATGCTCCTCAAAAACATTTTTTGGGGGCATGAATTAATTGTAGTCATGGCATTGATATGATATTTTTATTGGCTATTTACAGGTAGTCATAAGCAATTATTTTTGTTGACCTTAGTCCTAGGTCAATCCCCATTGAAGAAAGTTGCCCCCCCCCCCCTTTCCCTCAAATAAATCATTGGATCTGCCCCCTAATTACAAAGGACAGATGTCGCATTTGAAAAAAACAGGGGGATTTCTTTTTACAAAGATATTGTTTGTTTGTTTATTTGTTTTTTAACCCTTTCCCAAACAAAACCTGGTTTTGACGTCCCTAATGGAATAGGCTTGGGAAAACATTGAGACAAACGAAGAAAATGCTGATAACCAGCATTTTCTCCTTTCCCTCAATATTTTCTGTGCTATATTGTACACAAATCCTATCCTCATTACTATCCATTTTTTATCTACCTCCAAATTGAAACACCCTAAAACTTTGTCATTTGGGGAAAGGGTTAATGATAATTTTACTTTCTATTTTCTCCTTCAGGTTTATCCAAGCTATGTACCTGAAGCTTTTGATTGATGGTTGATCTCAATTTCATGAAGGCCAGGGAAGCTGTTGTCTTGTCTTAGCTGTTGATCAGCCCCATTATCAGTGAGTAAAACGTTTCTATTTTTAATTAGTCCATTTACTTAACCCTTTCCCAAACGGCGAAATTTTTGGGTGATCCACTTCAAAAACTGACAAAAATGACAAAATGAAAGGTATTAAAGATATAATTTGTGTAAAATATGGCATAGAAAATATTGAAACAAAAGGAGAAACTGCTGGTTATCAGCAGTTTCTTCTTTTGTTTCAATGTTTTCCCAAGCCTTTTCTATTAGGGACGTCAAAACCAGGTCTTGTTTGGGAAAGGGTTAAACAGTGTTTTTAAGTAATCCTTTCCTAAATGGCCAAATTTAAGTCTGTTCCTAACTAAAGAGTGATTCAGACAGCAAAATTGATGTTGATGGTTTATGCACAATATACCATAGAAAATATTGATGCAAAAGGAGGGGAAATGCTGGTCAAAACATCTTATTCTTTTGCTTAAATGTTAAGGCAAAGGAAGTAAATGCTGATTACAGGTAAACCAGATAACAGAAATAAAAACTCTGTAAGGGAAAAGGAGAAAATACTAGCTTACAGAAATTTATTCTTTTTCACAAAGAGACTTTAAAATAACATCATTTAATTAATGTAGATTGTCAAAACATGGGATTGTTTCAAGAATGGTAAAGTGTAGTTTGATCTGGATCAATAGTAGTATCAAATACTGTAACGCTAAGGTTTCTTTGTTAGAATCTTCCATAGCATTTGTTTACATCACCCTCTGGCTTTGATCTATTCAGTTAATTCGAAAAAAATTCATTTTTTAGCGAGCCAGAACTCAATGTGAAGTGTGCTTAAGTCACGGCCCAAGTGTTGCCGTCTGGTTTGTTACAAAAAAATTAACACCTGGTATATTCCCGTCCTGTCCCCTCTCCCCTTCTTTCAACTTGGACCTGGTGATGGATTTAGTGCTTTTATGATCCTCTCCTGTCTCAATATTTTCCATAAATGCTGTGTATTACACAATATTTTCTGTTCAACATCCATTTTGTCAACCGCAACAGCTTTTAACCCTTTCCCAAATGACTAACTTTAGGGCAATCCACTTCAAAAACTGCCACAAATGACAAAATGGATTTTAAAGATAGGATTTGTGTAAAATATATCACAGAAAATATTGAGGCAAAAGGAGAAAATGCTGATTGTCAGCATTTTCTTCTTTTGTCTAAATGTTTTCCAAACGCCTATTGTATTAGGGACGTCAAAACCAGGTCTTGTTTGGGAAAGGGTTAAATTGGGAAAATTGTGTAGTTTGGAAAAGAGCTAATTTGATGTTTTCTATCATTTTTCAGTGGACTGTAAGCAAGACAGGTATACGAGAAGTTCAATGACAGACACAAAGATCATCATCTGCATTGTTTTGAAGATGCCTGTTACTGTTAGATTTAAGAATGGAAAGGAACAGGACATGTCAATTGTTTTTGAAATATGGACTGAACACGTATTGCAGCTATCGGGAAATCAAAGAAAACAAAGGACGGGAAGAGGACAAGGACTTCAAGTGAAGAAAGTGCACTTTATGTTCCATAATTCCACAAATATCTACATCACAGCATAAACAGTTGTTACCTGAATGGATGAACTGGCTGGTGTTTTTTTGTTTTTGTTTTTCCTGTCTTTTTAAAAAGAACAAACTGACCAATATTGAAAATAATCCATGACAGGATGTCTAGTTGGCCTTTAACCCTTTCCCAAACAAGACCTGGTTTGACATCTTTTATAGGAAAAGTTTGGGAAAACATTGAGGGAAAAGAAGAGCATGCTGATAAAAAGTATTTTCTCCTTTTGCCACAATACTTTCTGAGTCTTATTATTTACACACATTACCTTCATGAAGAAGATCCATTTTGTAGTATGCATCAGCTTTCAAACTTTAACCTATTTTGGCCGTTTTGGGAAAGGGTTAAATGTAAATAAATAAGTTCTAACATTCAGTGTCAGCTAATATCATTGCTAAGAGTGTAAAAACCTTTTCGAAACCAATACCTGGTTTTGATATGTGGTATTGAAATGACTTGGGAAAACATTTAGACAAAAGAAGAAAACCTTAATAACCAGCATTTCTCCTTTTATCTTAATATCTTCTTAGTTATCTTGTGTACAAATCCTTTATCAGCATCCACTTTGTGGTCTGCATTAGCTAATAAATTCAAACAGTGACAATTTTATCACTTTCCAAAATATCAATATTACACACTTGTTTAGATTTTACAGAAGGCATAAATGAATTAATTGGCATTTGAAAATTAACAGAAATTGTACAATACTGCATGCAAAACATTTAGCAAAAAGGAGAATTTTTTTATTCTATTTTTTTACGACGTTTTCAGTAGCCCTATGTATAATCAATAATTTTATTGCTTTAGAAAGAGCTAAGAAGTGAATCAATGAAAAGATAATTTGAAGTATATAGGAGAAAGAAATTAAATGACCGGGTTTTTATATATATTTATTTGATATATAAGTAATTATCACTATTGGATAAAATTCCTTCTGCTGATTGCAAGTTGTAAACCTGGATTTTTATATGGAGAAGGGCTGTTTACATTAGGGAAGAAACTGCTTTTAGGAAAGGATTAGACTGTTCCAAAATCAAAGGCTTGCTTGACACTTGTGTATCTGTCATCATTGCTTTCATGACATAATGTTACATAACAGTTGAAGAACTTGGCAGAACTGCCCTCTTTGACTGCCAATGTGAGCTGGTACAGTGAGGAAAATGTTACATAATCGCAGCTGTGCTCATGTTTGATCCCTGGGGATGACTAAATTCTACCCTGCAGGTGGCCTGAGTCAGTGGAAAATTACCGGACTCTTTAACCTTTACCTTGACCATAATCCCTTTCCTTGTTTATCTTGTTTTTCTTGTTTTAACTGTATTATTGTTGTCTTATTGCATTTGATAATTGTTTAGAGGCTAAATTCTGTAAAATCTGCTTATTTCAGTATTATAGTGTCCAATGTATGCTTGAAGCAATTTCGCATACTTTGAACCCCTGTTTATCCGAGATTTAACATTTCTCCTTTTCTTATGATAGTTTGCAATTTGGGGAGTTAGACTGAGCAGACTGTTCTGTCTAAAACTGACAATTTGCAGAATATCCTATTGGATTGCTGCTACAATTTTGCATCCATTTGTTAGTTACAAAGACCAGTCTGGCATATTTATCTTTGCCTGCATTATTTAAGATCAGTCTAAATCTATAGCCTTCTAATAAACATGTTTATGTCCATGTTCCATTTTGCTTGTATTGCATTATTTTGTATGGAATAAGTTGTTTCAAATGCATTGTACTAAGTCAGGCTGCACAGACATTTACAAGCAAATACTGTATGAATGATTTCCTACAGTGATTTGCAAGTTAATGTGTTTGCTACCTGGCAATTAATTAAAGCAACTGTTTATAGATTAGTAAGGTGTTATTATCACACTGTTGTTAACAGTCACTTAACCCTTACCCTAATTGTGATTGCTAATTGGTGATAAGAATAAAGTTTTGTCAACTAAATAATTACTGACACACTTATGGGAGACTTGTCTTTATAAGACATTTCAGATATTTTGATGATACTGGGGCGTGATTTTGCAGTTTGATAATTATGCACTTTGTGAGTGAAGATGGAACTTTGCCTACACTGTTTTACAAGGTTTTGTGAACATTGTGGGAAAAGAGGCATCTTGGGTAATCTTGATATAGTAATGCAAAAGCATAATTATTTGCAATCTTGTTCCTCTGGCTTATCTTTATTCTGGAATGTATTTGACTCTTTCACAGATTAAGTATATTGTCTCATAGAGTAAATGCACTCTGTGACCTCTCACTAAGTGACTATTTTATGTGACAAAATACAACTTTCTTAATACTTGGAGTAAAGTGACCATGTTTGGGCTCATTTTAATGTAAATGTTATGTACATTTCAAATATGTTATTATTTTGAAGATTGGATTTGTTCTTATGCCATTTTATTAATATTGTCAAATTTGGTCCATTTCTGCAAAAGTACAAGTTGGTGACAAAACCAGACAGGTAGGCGGGGCTTATCAGTCTAAAAGGCTGTCAATCATATGGAGTCTGGTCAATTTGACAAACTGACCAATCAGGGCATAGGGCCAGAATTTGCATGAAGTTGGATTTGGGCTTATCAGCCAATCAAACTTCATGAACCTTCTGGGGCCCAGATCAGGCCGTATAAAAAGTGGCGCAAGGCCCCAAATTTTCACTCTGTACTCTGTAACTCTGTGATTTGGATACTTAGGAAGGAAATCTGTAGTAAGAAATTTAGCCAATTAATTAATTAATTAATTATTTTGTATTTATTTTTTAGACTTAGGAAATCTTTGGACTGAACCATTATTTTCTCTATTTTGGGCAACTTAGTTTTTTGCACTATTTTAGCATAAATCATTGTGATGTCTCTTGTTTAGACAAAATGTTGACATTGATCTTAATTGCCTGGATCATTAATGTTTTATTAAGCCTGGGCATATTTTGTATCAATTTAGTAGTTATTGCATTGGTTGTCTATTCCTATTACTTTTATGAACAGTGCCCAAGCATTACTTCCTGCAGAGTCATTTGCTCTTTGTAAATCTTAGGGATCTCAAATTATTTGACGTTCAAAGAGCATCTTAGTTGAATTTATTTGATTAAGCATTTTGTTGTATTGCTGATGGTTGTCTGACTTGATATAAATGCTTTAACTTAGAACTTCCTAAGAACTATTACATTTGATGTTGACGTAATTTTATGGCTGTATTTTGATCTTGAAAAGACTCATAATTTCTGAGTCTAGATTACATTTATTTAGTTTTAGAGAATCTTTGTTTATTCTTTAACCCAATTTAAGGCTCCGGCTTGCCTACATAAATTTGCGCCTTGAAAAGTCGGTGGTGTCATCCTGACGTTGAATCTAAATCACTATTGCACTTGATCCCCCTATACGAACCGCGTAACCTTGATCTTTTGTGGAGTTCGGAAAAGGGGCAAAACCTTTTTCCGAATCTATGTCCATGGAGACCTAGGTTTACGACATGCAGAAGGCTTTATATTTTTGAAAAAAAAAATAGGTATTACTTGTTTCTAGTAATCAGTTATTGAAATCATTTTTTTCTGGACAGCATAAAACAACCCAATTAGTGTTTCACATCAAAATTGAAAACTGATTTTTGCTTTGTAAAGTAAAATGTTTGAAAAAAAAAAAAAACAATATTAAAAGATAGCCCTCATTCATCTTGGTTCGTCAAAATTGTCTTACAGTTCGGCAAAATAACCCACGATAAAGAGAGAGAGAGAGAGAGAGTCCCCAAAAAGGAGAAAATATTGGTTAAGTCTGTCTCAATATTGATCGTTGAATAAGATCAAAATATTCTAACAATGACATCTTTTGGCGACACACAAGATAAATGCTTTAAAAACGTGGTGGAAAATGAAGAAATTACTTGTGACAAGCAAGTTCTTCATTTCCCCAATGTTTTCCTTGATCAAAAGAGCAACAACAACAGCAACAACAACAAAAAACATGAAATTTTATATACTTGAAATTGTCGTCTACAACATATTTGAATTCAGACATTCTAAGCCTTTGCTGTCTAGTAATGGGTTACGGTACTCCTAATGAGATTCACGCGACGTCGGATTTTGTTCGAGTGACGTTAACAATCGTACCATTTTTCATCTATACGGAAACGTTATGAGTTAGAAAAAGTCGGCACTTCCCACCGTCGAATGTTAACGATGTCCTCTGATAAATTCCGAAATTACCTGAATCTTTTTAAGGGATTGGGTGGACAACTTTAAGGAAGAAAATGCCAGTAACAGGCGCATTTACACCCATGCGAAATACCAGGAGTCTGGTCTGTTCATGTTTGTCTATTCACCGACCTCCAAAGATAGCAAAATACATTGCCATTTGTTCATTGTTCTCAAATGCTATCTTGTTTTAGCTCCACTGGCTGTCATGCCAGCGGGTTATTTTCATGGCAGTGTGTCCGTCTGTCAGTAAACTTGTTCAAATCCTTTTCCATGCACGATCTGGTTTCGACCGTTTTAACGTCCAAAATGGAGAACATGTGGGAAATCGTCGAGATAGAAGAGGAAAATGTTGAGATTCCAACATTTTCTTTATTTACCTCGACAGTTTCTGAGCAAAACGTAACACTTATCCGGGCTTGAATTTCAACTAGCGTACTGGCAATTTGATAGTCAAAATAGAAAATTGCAAGTGATTATTTCCGCAACAAGACTTTTTCGCAAGTAAAGTAAATGAAGAGAAAATAGGGAACGATTTTATCCAGTAAACAGTGACGAAATTTCGGACAAACAAATAGTATATCGTGGGTGTCGCTATAAAATCGCATAACTACAGCTTGGTTCTATCCGTAGTTACGACATTTTGTAACAACGCCGACGGTTTGTCAATACATATAACGATTAACCAAGTCTATATGTAGCACAAACTTCATGAATACTAGAGACAGGGTTATTTGCTAGTGAATTTATCTTTTTGCTATTGGTTCCAAAAGCCACTTGCAGAATATTGCAAGTCAAATTTTTAGGGAACTTCTAGCCCTGTTTATCCTAGCTTTCTTTATTAACATCGAGTAAATATGTCAAATGCATTAGCTTTCAAATTGAAAAAATCTTATGTTTTGCCTATTCGGAAAGGATCAACTGTACCATAAAATGTTTCATTGTCTAAGCCTTTCTTACAACCTGTCGTACGCCCTTATAAATCGTGCGTTTTAAAAATCTCCGAAGACGCACGATTTCTAAAGACGCACGACGGGTCGTAAGAGAGGCTTAAAACATGTACATTAAAAACAGGTTAAAAGTATGAATCTCTTTCGTGGAAAAAGCGCCTTCTTTGAGATTATTTTTGGAATTCTGTTTAATTTTCCATGCGTCACACGCACGTCTGTCGTAAGAGCTCAGTTCTTCTGTCTTGCGTGCTCCTGTCGTTCTGATAGACGCAAAATGGTCGTAGCAAAGAATTCTACCATCAATTCTTTGATACGTGCAGTCTGCGTCGTAGTTGCGTCCTCCAAAATCGCACTTTGCACGTGCGTGCATCGCACGACAATACGTAAGTTTTAGACGCAGAATGGACACGGGAGCACGTACGACCGGCTTCAGTATCTCTTACAACTGGTCGAACGTGCTCTTGCGTGCGGTCTGCGTCTAAAACGTAGGCATCGTTGTGCGATGCACGCACGTGCAACGTACGATTTTGGTGGACGCAACTACGGCGCAGACTGCACGCAGCAAAGAATTGACCGGACAATTCTTTGAACCTCTCTTACAACCCGTCATGCGTCCTTATAAATCGTACGTTTTAAAAATCTCCGAAGACATATGATTTATAAAGACGCACGACGGGTTGTAAGAGAGGCTAGATGAAGGTTGAACGCCCCGTTCAACGCTGGTGGTTTGCGCTAAGCCTTTCAAAAACAAGACCCGGGTTTGTCATCCTTAGTATAAAAGGCTTGGGGAAATAGCGAGACAAAAGGAGAAAATTTCCCAAGCAACATTTTCTCCTATTGTCTCAATATTGTCTGCTAGATTGCACACAAATCTTAAAATCTTCATCAACATCTGATTTGTCGTCTGCAGCAAAAAGCTACGGATAGTGGATCTTGTACATTTGAATTCCCATCCAACCGGTCATCAATGCGACACATTGTTTCGTTGCGACTTGCTTTTGTACTCTCATTTTCAGCGACGTTTATTTTCGAGGATTGGAAAAAATATCTCGTACACTAAATTTGAATGCGATTAAACATTGTTTTAGTGACGATTAGACGACATGGCGCAACTTAAATACGACAGAAATGATTACTTTTAATAGTTTGGCAGACCCAAGATATTCCACAAACCCCGAGATCTATTCCAATGTTCTATCTATATCAAACAATTACGAGCAAATGTTTCATTAAATTTTGCATTATTTAAGATAATTGATATTATTTTTTTATGCTGCGAAAAAAAAGGTACAAAAAATGCAAAAAAATGTATTGTGTACCTGGTTTAAACATATTTTATTGCCACCAAAATTGATACATACATGAGGAAATTTACAACGATGGAAATAAACATTTGGCAAATGGTATTGTGTACCTTAGATATATGTCATTATTAAACGGTTCTGATGGAAACTGTTCTTATTGCTAATGAAATTAACTTAAATGCGTTATAATTTACTTTAAAACTTCATTTACAACAGTTTTTTAAGTGCTATTAAGATAAACAAATATTTGTTATTTTCCTTGGTTACGCTCATAA
This sequence comes from Fragum sueziense, assembly GCA_963680895.1. Lineage (NCBI taxonomy): Eukaryota > Metazoa > Mollusca > Bivalvia > Cardiida > Cardiidae > Fragum > Fragum sueziense. The sequence goes on from OY804595.1 coordinate 61,064,202, forward strand.
ATATTCATATTTTATCCCTCTCATATAGGGGGCTATAAGCAGGAGTAATTTATCACTCCTAATCCATTTTGCGCATGTTGAAATGTTTGTCCCAATTCAGTTTTGATCAGGAATTGACCAAACGCCGTCTGTCAATCAAAAACATCGATAAGCCAATGAACGATCAGGAAATTTGCACACAACCCCGTTGTTTGTCTTAACCCTCTACCCACCAAGACATGGTTTTGACGACCCTATTAGAAATGGCTCGAGAACATTGAGACAAAAGAAGAAAATGCACCAGCTTTCGAATTGGACAACCCTGAAATTGTTTTGTTTGGGAAAGGGTTAATTTTTACGTGATATCGTATCGATCTATCAGCTGACAATCAAAACAATCGATAAGCCAATGAACGATCAGGAAAATGCACACGACCCTTTTGTTTGTATTAGATTTTGCATTGGGCGGAGCGATCTATCTGTTGGCGTTTGGTCAATTAGTGCCAAATTGAATCAGGATGAACTACGACTCTCCCAAAGCTAGCCGATTTCAAAATTTCTGAATAAATGGAGGTCAGTGGGATCGAGGACACTTGCACATATTGCCGATTCGTCCAAAATTCGCTGACAGGGACGAGGGCGGTCTCCCATGTCGTTTATACGTCTCACTAATTTTGAAACAGTCGAGTCTACAAAACATTGCTGACCAAGAGCCCCAAAACAGTGGCAGGAAATACTTCGCAGAATGCAATCAGGATTGATCAGGCTTAGTTGCAGTTAGCCTCTTATAACACTCCCCAGCAGGGATGTTTTATTACCCTAACTATGACCCCATAAAACCTTCATGCCATATTATCTCTCAAAGCCAGTACATCGAGGACCAAGCTGGAACGGCTATCTTAGAATTTCATCGGGCTTTCTTGAACCATTCCCCCAAAGAGGCCTGGTTTAATGTGGATAATGAATAAGCTTTAAAAACATCATGACAAAGGAAGAAATGCTGAAAAACAGCATTTCACCATATAATTTCTGTGGAAAATGTTAAATACGTACATTCATTTCTGTTATTTTCAACATCTTTGAAACATGGACCAGTCTTAATTTTGCTAGATCTACTTGGGTTTTCCTTTTACTGAATGTTTTATTCTCCCCCCCCCCCCCCACACACACACCGGTGTCAGACAGTAGGTCTATTCTTTTTCCTTGGTGTTTTATTGATTCAAATGAGACAGAATGGTGAACATTCTTTGTCTCTCAGACTCTCATCTCAGTTCATGTACTTGAAAAAAAAAATGTAGTCATAAACTTTATTTCTGATTTATCTTGCGGGAAAAATGGTGTAGATATAATTCTTAAAAGTATTTAATAATATACATGTGGCAAAATTTAAGAACAGTTAAGATTAAGACTTAGTGGTTTGTTTTTAAGAAAAGTATACCTTTCCCACACAATTTTAGACCAGCATCTAAATACAACTGGTAGTGACGACGAAATAGTTGTTGACAGACAATATCATTTTTGTAATATACAGTAATAAAATATTGATGTAGAAAGGGAACACATGCTGAAGACCAGCACTTTTTCCATTACCCTAATTGTTTTCCCAAGACTTAACTATGAGTAATTAAAACAGATCTTGCTTGGAAATTTTTGGAAAGGGTTAAACAATGATTTTGGGAGAAATGAGTTTTTTATTGTTTTTTTTTTTTTTTTTTTTCTATTGTAAAGGGCATTTTACCCTTTTCCAAACCGCAAAACTTTGAACTTTCCTATTTGTAGATGTAGATGATAAAACAGATGTTGATAAAAATTGGGCCTGGTTTCACAGAAATTATTTGAGACCTTAAAGAGGAAATTGCTAACCATCAACATTTTCTTCTTTTGTTTCTATGTTTTACCAAGTATGTCTGTAAGCAACATCAAAACCACGTCTTGGTTCAGAAGGATTAAAGCATTCAGAATCAAGATCGGCTTATGCCTTAGTGAAGACAGTTGCAAAAAGTAATACAGAAACTTTCTTAAATGACAAAATTTTAGGATGCTTCTGACAACAAAATAGATGTCGAAAAAATAGAATATGTGAAAAATTATAACTCAGAAAACATTTAGACAAAAGCAGAAATTGCTGATGGTCCACAATTTTGTCTTTTGCCCAGATGATTTCGCAGGCCTTTACTAATACAGGCGTAAAAACCAAGTCTTGTTTGGAATGAGATTAAGAAAGCATTGAAGATATTTATTAACCCTTAGCTGAACAGGATCCGTGTTCGTCTCATATCCCATAGGGGCTCTTTTACCAGATAAAAGCCAGGATAACACAAGTAAATGCTTCACTTTCCAGAATGTTTTCTTCCCAGGAAGACCAGAAAATATATATGCAATTCCATTCATTTGAAATTATCGTCTGCAACATCTTTGGATTTTGATCTTAAATCTTGTCGTTTTGTGAAGGGTCAAAGTCATGTGGACATACAACAACAGTAAAAATTCCTCCATTTCCTTTGAAAAAATAATTCTGCACATTTTCTTAAAAAAAGGATAATAGCAAAGTGAATCTTTATCATCTAATCATTCAATAGCTAAATACAAAATATTTTTCTATACTAAGCCTTTTAAGAAAATTAAATTTGTTTCATAGATCTATCTAGTTTCATACGTTTTCCAAAATTAAAGTATGATTAATTATTGGTGCAGTGAAAATATAGTAAAAAAAGACAATAACATGAAAATGTTGTGCAGTAACAAAATACATTTCGCATTTTATCAATTGATATTTCAAAACTCACCAGTTTGAAATTAGAATAACGTAATTCATTTATTACCTATTCATTTTGCGAAGTTTTTTTTATATGAATTCTGTAAAATATGACTTTGTGCCCCTTTCTTTTCTTACAATGTTTTGCAACCAGAAAAGCTCTTGGTGTAAAATAATGATTGTGGTTCATCAGCAAATACACTTTCACTATATTGTGGTCAGTGTGTGGGTAATTTATTGCTCTCAAGCTGGGTTTATTGACCATCAACATCTTGAATTACAGATAACCTGGTCAGGGCAATAAGAAACTATCTGTTAACAGGCCAGATAAAATGGAAAGAGATTTGCGAAGTATTTCCTAGCACTGAAAACTCGGTTCCTTTGTACCGGGTATTTAGACAGCACTTCTCAAGAGCCAAGCTAGTATAGCTTCGTCGGTAACGTCAGAGTCTATCAACCGAGGGCTGTGGGTTCGAAACCTGGCTCGGTCAATATCGATTAATATCCTTTCTGACATTTGACGTAGTCTGTCCCTAACAAATGAATGTGAATCATATACCGTTAAGTGAGATAGCAGCTGGAGGCTCGGATTGTAATAATGCTGCTGGGAGAAATGTCGGTTAGGTGCTACAGTCGCCGCAATATGACAGTAGCAGTTGTGAAAGAGCCGTTAAATCCCATTCATTCAAGCTAAATGTAAAGACTGATCTAGATCCGTGATCGAGTTGACGCATTCCCACATAATGACGCCCACCAAGATAAAGGTTGACGTTGTGGAAAGCATCATGAAAAATGAAGAGATTGTTTGTGACAAACATTTCCCACAATGGTCTACGCAGAAGAATAAAAAAAAACGTCCATTCACTTGAAATTGTCGTCCGCAACATATTTTAAAATTCTTAGTAATGGGTTAAGTCATTTTTTACCAACCCATCCAGTTCAACCTGACACATGCTGTTCCCTTATGATGACGGCGAATCACGTGATAAAACAACAGCAACAACAACAACAATTAATAAATCTGTTAAAACTTGACCGATTTGAGAATGGGCTGAAGCAGAGAAGACAAAAAAATACGCAATGAATTTGCTGAATGTGGTGGGTCTTTTGACCCTTTCCCAAACAAGACACATCCATAATAGAAAAGACTTGGGAAAACATTGAGGCTAATGACGAAAATGCTGATTATCATTATTTTCTTCTTTTGTCTCAATATTTTCTCTGCTACATTCTGCATAAATCCTATCTTTATCAACATCAGTTTTGTCATCTACAACAACCTTTGTTGTTTGGGAAAGGGTTTAACTACACCTCATAAAAAAGTAATTGACGACCAAATAAAATTTTGTTTGTCAATAACTTTTTATCGTGTGTTATCAGATCAAACACATCCATTAACTCCATGAAGTTTTGCGTCTCCTCTGCTTCAAACCATTTTCGATCACGTATTAACCCATTACCAAACGGTGGTATTTTGGGGTTTTCCAAATTCAGAGATGTTGCAGATAATATATACTAGAACAAAAAAGATACGCAACCCAAATTTTTCGTAATATTTTCGACAAAATATGTTTTTAATGGATATTGAGTACATTTTTAATATACCTGCATCCATACGCATAGATATTGTGTCATTTTTTTCAGATGTCATAAATTCATCACGTGATTCATAGTAAATTGTTAAAAACTGATTTTCCCCCTGTCGTGGTTTCTAAATGACTACTATCATAACAAATTTTCTTCAAACACAAGCTAAAACATAGACCAAGAAGATGCCAAAGCGTTCATAGACTTCTCACTACCCTACGCATAGCACGGCTGTGCCAAAATCAGCGACAGTCTGCAGTACGGATTTTGTTTGTTTGAAAAAGTCAAAACGTTGTTGCAAAGCATTGATGGGGCAACAAATCGACACATTTTCGAATGTTTACGCTGTTGGCTCTCAATGGGACCACAACTGAACGAGCACGGAGCGGACGTGCAAGAGATATGACGTCTATACGGTGTATAATCACGTGACTTAGAATTTCCGGTAATTTTCGATAACTTTGTCAATACTTGACCAATTTGAATTCGGTTTGAAGCAAAGAAGGCGGGAAAATGTCAGGAATAACCTGGAAGCTTGGATATTTGAAAAATCAACTGATGAAAAAAGTTATTGTAGATAAACACAAAATTTGGTTTATCTTCAATAACTTTTTTTTATAAGTTTAACGGTTTTCACGCTCATCTAATGCGTGACGGCTGTCCACCTTCTCTGCTTCAAACCGAATTCAAATCGGTCAATTTTTAACAAAGTTGTTAAAGATTTTCTGAAATTGTTGCATCGCGTGATTATCCACCGTGGTCTAGGCAGAACCGTATCATCAGGTTAACGCCAGCTATGGGATAGGTTTAAGAATGCAATGGAGACCGCTAATAAATCGCATGGACTTCACAACATTCGAAAATCGGTCCAAACTGAACGAAAGAGAATGTGTTTTTCGACCTACATACACCTTTTTTTGTCAAACTGTGTTGACGCCCGGTGTAAACTGGGTGTTTTCTTATTAATGGAATTTACTACAAACAAGATTTTGTGCAATTTATAAGGTGAAATGTTAATGCTTTAGATGTATTACATTTTGTTCAAATCTGATTTGTTGTCTTTGCGTAAGAAGGAATTGAAAATGAAGTTGCGTTTCTTTTTTTGCCTAGTATATAATTTCATTTGTATGAAATTCAACATTTTTCGGTCTTTCATGGTAGAAAAAATTGTGGGAAATGAAGAAATTGCTTGTCACGAGCAATTTCTTCATTTTCCACGATGTTTTCCAAAGCCATTATCCTGTGAGGAGTAAAAAAGAGTCATTGTGTGGTAATGGGTTAACCCATTCCTATACAGCCAATTTAGTAGTTTCATAGCCGCTGTACATATACATCAAAATACATGTTGACTTATCTCAAATATAGCACTGAAAATATTGAGGTAAAAGGAGAAAATGCTGATTATCGGCATTTTGTTCTTTTGTCTCGATGTTTTCCCAAGCCTATTCTAATGGGGACGTCAAAACCAGGTCTTGTTTGGGAAAGGGTTAACAGAATTTCTTCGTTTTTCGCAATGTTTTCCATGGCCTTTATATTTTTGTGGCGTCACAAAGCATGATTAATTCCTCATACAACAAAATGAAGAAAAAAAGAAGAAAAAATCAGTTATTTTTTAAAACATTTTACAATTCAAAACGGGAAAAATCCCAACAATATTGGAGTTTTCGTAAATTAAAAAACCAGTAGACCTATAGGTAGAAGTATGACTCTACATCCCATATCGACAAGGGTTTGTGTTCACTTTCATTTAAATAAAATGTAATAAGAAGGGTTTCCGTAGTGGAATTACGGGTCTTCAACTCATTGCAGGAGCCGAAAGCAATTAATGTTTTTTCAAGCTCTGTATAATGGTAAATATTTGTGAAATAAAATTTCGAATTTTCTTCTGTGGTCAAGTAATACATGTACTTTGAACATCCCACATATTCTTTGGCCTACCCGATCTCTTACTGTGCAATAACATTCATCCCATGCAATGAATAGATAACTTCGAAGTATACTCCGTTTTCATGTAAGACACATTTTTGGACCGGTCCAATTTGAAAGTGACAAAATGGATGGTGATAGACAATATCTATGTACGATATAGTACAGAAAATAATTGAAGCAAAAGTAGAAATTGCTGGTTACTAGCAGTTTATTTCTTTTGTCTCAATGTTTTCTAACCTTTTGATGTTATTGAGGTCTTGTCTGGTAAATGATAAAATTCATCCACAGATCTGTATATCGAAATAGCTGCCTCCAGTTCATTCAGCACCAAAATCAAACCAATGAGATTGTTTTTGAAAGATACAACTTTCTCCATGAAATGACAAAATTTTAGACTGATCCAAATTGAAAGCAGTTACAGATGACAAAATGCAAGTATAAAACGCTAACTGACAATAGAAAGTCTGCAAGTCTTTAAGAACAGACAGCCTATCAGGAGAAAATCGCTGCTTTTCAACAAAAACATCGTGGCTTCAGCTTAAAAGAAGCTGCAGTCACGAGGTTTTTGTTAAAGAGAGACGAAACACTGCTCTGATCTAACATCCTAATAATAAGTTGTCAAACAGGACATGTTCGCACCGAGAGGTGCATATATACATTTGTGCCGAGTGGACGCTTCCATTTTTGTGTGTTGAATGTCCATATTATGATTTAACATTTTAGGGTACCTAACATTATATGTATACTGGCATTCCTTTTTTTAGCAAACCGTGTAAACCCTGATGAGACGTCGCGTTTCTTCTGGGATTGCATTACTGCAACTATGTCTATGGACTATGTTCAACAAATAGAACGCTTTGCATAAATAGTTAAATGATATGGGTTGTGGGATATGACCCACATTCCCCAAATATATATTTTATATATTGTATATTCGCATTAGAACGGGTTGTGGGATATGACCCACAATACAAAAAAAAATATTTTATATATTGTATATTCTCTTTAGAACGGGTTGTGGGATATGACCCACAATACAAAAATATAAATATTGTATATAGCATTGTGGGTCATTGACCCACAGTGTAATGTCCCACAATGATATCTATAACTTTTTTTGTAAAAACAAAAATAAAGTAAAATGAAGTCGATAGATGCATTGTACATCTCGAAATACTTCCAAATATAGCACTTATTATCTCCCTGCCCCCCGGGAAAAAAAGATCCCACAACCCATGATACAAAGACATGACCCACAAACCATGCCTTACATATATATATATATATATATATATATATATATATATATATATATATATATATATATATATATATATATATATATATATATATATATATATATATATATATATATATATATATATATATATATATATATATATATATATATATATATATATATATATATATATATATATATAAATACATATAAGTTTTTAGGGAGAAGTTTTTTATATAAATTTGGATATTAGGGCGAACGTTTTTTAAGTCGACCTGTA
>OY804595.1:61072171-61203944 GCA_963680895.1 Fragum sueziense
TGGCATGCGAAAATTTAATGCTGAAGAAGAAGAAGAAGAAGAAGAAGAAGAAGAAGAAGAAGAAGAAGAAGAAGAAGAAGAAGAAGAAGAAGAAGAAGAAGAAGAAGAAGAAGAAGAAGAAGAAGAAGAAGAAGAAGAAGAAGAAGAAGAAGAAGAAGAAGAAGAAGAAGAAGAAGAAGAAGAACAAGAACAAGAACAAGAAGAAGAAGAAGAACAAGAAGAAGAAGAAGAAGAAGAAGAAGAAGAAGAAGAAGAAGAAGAAGAAGAAGAAGAAGAAGAAGAAGAAGAAGAAGAAGAAGAAGAAGAAGAAGAAGAAGAAGAAGAAGAAGAAGAAGAAGAAGAAGAAGAAGAAGAAGAAGAAGAAGAAGAAGACTTTATTTTAACTCATTCTGGTGTCTCTCGAATGACTGATCAAATACGAACAAATACGGTCAAAGGGAAACAACTGCTACAAAGCAAATTCTGAGAAAGAGAAAGGATTGTTTCCCTTTGACCATTGTGTTTCTTTTCCAATCTTGCTTTGGAGAAAAAAAAAAACTATTCAGCCAATGTTTAAATACATAAAATGATTATCACTGACATTTTCTGCAAAATAATCAATATTTCAACACCTCCACGATTTCTTTTCTGTGTTAAATTGAGGCGTTTTACACTGATGTCGTCTGCATGATCTGTATAAAGGGAAACAACTGTTGCAAAATTAGTATATTTGTACGGATATCGATTGTTTCCCTTTGACCATTCGGAAAAAATCAAGTTCAAGGGAGATCACTCCACACGAAAGTGGACACACTTCAAGTTCAAGAAAAACATTGAAGGTATTTTTCTGTTTCTGTTGTTTTAAAAGATTCGGAAACGGATAATTTAGATTAGGTGAATACATCTAACACAAATTTATCTGGTTTGGATTATTTTCAAGGAAAATCACGTCAAAAATGTTGAAAATGACAAATGTCATTCGTCACAAACAATTTGTGGAATTTAGGAATCATTTTCAGAATAACAAAATAATAAAGTGTAAAGGCATTCTTACACAATATTATCATGGATAGATCTACTCATTTGAATCGTGTTCACTGTTGAGGAGACAATTCCGATATGTGTTTGAAACACAACAATTTCTTTGGAAAATATTGAGGCAAAAGGAGAAAATATCAGTAGTTTCTTTAGTTTAATCCTTTCCCAAATGACATAATGTTAGGATGAACTAATTTGAAAGCTGCTGTAGGAAATCAAAAAGATGCTAGATCTAGGGGAGATTCGGGATTTCTCGGACATGTGGGTAATCTCGGACAGCCAGATGTTTCCCTAAAGAGTCTTTATTAAATATTTCCCAAAATCAGTTGTATGAATAGGTATAACGCGTCATCAATCGAATACGCCTGAATAGATGACACCACGTGACATGTATCGTGACGTGTGTGGGAGTTTACTCATTTCTGTGACGTAGTGTCCGACTTTACCCGGCGTAAAATCGAATTTAGCTATTTTAAACTCGGACACTAAAGTTTTCTCCATGTTTTCTCCGATTTTCATGCGTGAATTAGCAACATAAATTATGTCGACTGCAACAGCTTTCAAATTGGAGCAGTGTGCAAAACTTTACCCTTTGGAATGTGTTAAAATAACAGGTGCTTCCGAGATTCCCCGGTGCATGTCCGAGTTTACCTTACTCTGATAGTATACTTTATTTCGTAAAATTATCTGCCTTGGCTTTATTTTAACTGTTTTAGCCAATGAAATTAGTGTAGAATTGGAATACTTTACTGTTTTCGTTGTTGATTCAGAAGCTTGTCTGTCCAAGAGAGTGAGATATCCATGGTGTCCTGACAGAGACTGCGTTTTGTGTCCGAGTTATACCGAATCTCCCCTACTTGTCTTACATGATGAGGTAAAAGCGACACAGAAATTATTGAAACAAAAGGAGAAAATACTGATTATCAGCAACTTCTTTTATTGTCTCAATATTTTCCCGGATTTTAGTTTCATCCATACTTTTAGGGGTCCCTGGGACCCGACTTAAAACAATTATGGGATTTTGTGGGGGTCCCTGGCTTAGTTTTTGGGATGCCTTATTGGTTTCGTATTCAGACAAAAACGAGGAGCAAAATAACAGAATTGACAATCAAACTATGTATGTAATTATTTTCCTTCAGAAAAATGCATTGACAGTCTTGTCCAAGACTTGCACTGCTGGCCTCAGACCATTGAGCATTGTGAATTGAATTGTGCTTAATCTGACATTTTCCCCTTCTGTCAGTCCCATGGTTTGAAATTAATTTTGAAGTTCACATCCATGGAAAGATCGCCCAAACAACCAAAACTATCTATCTATATATACTGCATAACTCCCCTTTCGGGTATTACTGGCAGGTGTGCGTCTGTGCTGGAATAAAAACTGTTAGTCATTGGTTAGAGTGCCGAATTGTAAAAGTCTTGTGGGTGTTAGATTAAAACAGTTGATAAAACACATTAAATAATTTTGGTCATTCAGGGACGGCTCACTCTCTGAAAAGAATCAAGACTCTTTTTGAATGCTGCCAAACTGTAACTAGAATTTGAGAATGAGTAGGGCAGCAGATGCTGAAAATCAATCTTTGTTGTTGATGCCTACTTAATTTGTAGTCGCAATTACACTCAAGAGAATCTGAATCAAACAAAATATTTCGGCTGTAAACCTATGCATAAATTATGAAAATACAATTGTGTATGACCCGTTAACAACATTTTTTATGCTAATTTATTTCTCAGGCTCTTTTGTTTCTAACAAATTTTTGTTTTAATAAAGTAACTGTTTACCGATATGTTTAAAACTATAATATTCGTCTACAGATGATCTATGTCAATATTACAGAATTGAAATTGCGTTCCAGAGGACTCAGGTCTTCAAAATTGACGAATCCAACTACCATGACTTCTGCCTGCCAAATGCAGGTTTCCTGCGTCGATTAAAACCCTACTTTTCCCAAGCCTTTTCTTCTGGGTATGTCAAAACCTGGCCCCGGTTTCTCGAAAAAAATTAAGTATGTTCTCAGACTCAAAGCTGTGCACGGTCCACCGTGCTCAAATCGCATGAAATCCACTTAAACTTCAATCCAATACCCTTCAAAGTTGGAGAGTATTCCTTTGAAGTTGAGCATGTTCTCATGAGTATATACTTAAGTTTTTTCGAGAAACCGGGGCCAAGTCATGTTTGGGAAAGGGTTAAACGGGGTTCTGGCAACTAATAGCTGAAAATAGTTACTTCCCCCTTGTGAGGTTTGACATTACTTTTACCCTGGACAGATCACTGATAGTATAGTCTGTAAATATCAACCTGAACCCGACAAATATACAATGAGTAATTGTGACACGGAATAATCAATACTAGCAAGCACTCCTCGCTGTCGAGCAGAGTCGATAGTTTCCATAAGCATTGGAACTTTCTATTCTGCATGTGCTCCTCGCGTCAATATAAGTCGAACAGTGAATATTTTACATCGCAGTTACTCATTACAATATTCAACAGGTTCAGGTCAATATTTACGTAGTATAGAATACCTAAAGTTTAAAACATGTTGGTAGTAAATTAAAATGTTTTTCTTAGTGCTATAAAGTTTTTTTTAGCTCTTGCATTGTACATGTCTGGTAGAATTAGTCATTTTTAGCTCGACTTTTCAAAGAAAATGAGAGCTTATACTGTCACCCGGGCGTCGGCGTTGGTGTTGGCGTTGGCGTCGGCGTTGCAACAAAGGTTAAAGTTTTTTCAAACATCAATAACTTCCATACTATCAAAGGGATTCAACCCAAACTTGGAATACTTATTCACCATCACACCCTCTACCTTACTACCTGCAGGGCCCATGACCCTGGCTCCACTATATTTGGAGTTATGCCCCCTTTATACTAAGCAACTTAGAAAGTCGAGCGCGCTGTCTTCGGACAGCTCTTGTTTCAACTTGCCAGAGACATATAATAATATATATTATTTGTCTATGAACTCAGCCAGCGCAGAAAGATACTCACCAATCGAATTTTACACCATCGAGCATATTTCTTCTTTGCTTCAATGTTTTAGTGCTGTTTTGTACACAAATAATATTTACACTTATATTGATTATTTCAATAAATTAACTTAAGTCTGCAGCAGCTTTCAAAGTGAGGCAGTCTAATCTTTTGCCATTCGCTTTTGGAAAGAGTTAAAGGGTTCAGAAAGGCTTAATTATTCATTTGGGTATTGGAAACATTAAGACCTGTCTGTCTTATAAAACTAAGGAAAGGAAGAAAATCAATAGAATGTAAAAATCAATGATGCCGTATGGTGATGTAACGGTAAGACAATAGATTTAATTTGCAGGAAGCTAGACTTTGTATTGGGCAGAATTAACCCTTTCTCAAACGGGTAAATTTTAGGGTGATCCAGTTTAAAATCTGCTACAAATGACCAAATGGATGTTATTAGTAATAAGATTTGTGTAAAAAATGGCATAGAAAATATTGAGACAAAAGGAAAAACTGCTGATTATCAGCAGTTTCTTCTTTTGTTTCAATGTTTTCCCAAGCCTTTTCTAATAGGGATGTCAAAACAAGGTCTTGTTTGGGAAAGGTTTAATTTAACCCTATCCCAAATGAAAGACTACTCTAATTTTGAAAGTAGCTGCAGACGACAAAATAATTAATTTTGAAACAGAAAATGTGTAGAAAACATTGAGGGAAAAGGAGAAATTGCTGATAATCGGCAATTTCTTCTTTTCTTTTAATGTTTTCACAAACCATCTTCATGGGGGACATTAAAAGCAGGTCCTGTTTGGGAAAGGGTTAAACCTGTTTGCAGATGAGTTTTGGATAGTTATTTTCTATTGTATTAAATACCGTAATAGCAATGATATAAGAAAAAACTATTCTAATCCAATAGGATTTCAAAACATTTAGGCATATTTGGGATATGGTTATTGATTGATATCAATTTACATCATTCTTTTTTATGCCCCAGATAGGGAGGCATCATAAATTTGACTTGTCCGTCCGTCTGTCTGTCCGTCTGTCTGTCCGTCCGTCTGTCCATCATTCCGTCCAAAAACTTTAACATTGGCCATAACTTCCTTATTACTTAACATATTTGGTTCATACTTTACCACAACATTCCTTGGTACATTACCTTTCTGTAGGCACATACTTTGGTGACCTTGACCCCTGGATGACCTTGACCTTGAACATAGATTGGCCATAATTTAAAATCAAAGCGGTGTCGGGGGCATTGTCATCTTACAGTGACAGCTCTTGTTCTATATGTATTATAATTATATGTATTGTCCTCCATGCATATTGGCCACTGTGTTTTGTAAAATTTGTACAGTTGGCTCATGTTTGTGCCATCGTGCACATTGGGCATTTATTTTGAAATAAACTTGAAACTTGTTAAAGGCTGCTAGCTAGGAAACTCATGTCCAGTAACATTTCTTTGGGAAAAAAAACCCCAAAACATTGCAGTTACCCACATAGTTTAATTTTGTAGCATAGTAAGGGTTAAACTGAACAAAAAGAGACATGGTTTGCTTTTTGCTCCCTTTGTCGATTGAAGTTTTTAAAATACTTGACCTTTGACCTAACAAGATCAACATGCTTGAAATTTGACCGGGTCACAGTCTTTTGTTGCAAACAAATACACTTTGTGCATGTAGATCTTTGATAATGTATTCTTTAAATGAACCTGAAGCTCGAAAAATAAACGATAAAACAATAAACTCCAGAATCAAGGGTTAATTCAAAACAGCTGTAAGTACAAAATTTTAAAAATAGTTATGAATTTTGTGCTAAAATTAGACTGGGTTTTTGGTTATTATATTGACAGATCATCAGTTTAACTTGTTTTAAGGACAGATCCTCCATTTATTTCCCACGGTAAGATTTTTTTTATTTTTTCTGTACTGATATTTAAATATATGAGAAGTAAAAAAATGACTTAAAAACTATAGGTCACCAAGCGAATTAAAAAGTTATTGGATTTCAAGGGAGACTACTCTTGTCTAAAATTGCAAAAACGAGGTGTCACTTAAATACCCACAAAAAAGGTGTTCGAAATGACTAGGAGTACATAAAAAAGTCTTTATTGTGTTCAATATGTTTTATTCTGTCTAAATGAGTATCAATTTGGGAAAATTTAGTGATGATTTTGAAATTTTTAGTAAAACATTCTTTCAAAAGTAGCTGAAATTGCTCTTTTTTCGCAACGTTTGCTCAAATTGGTCAATTTCCAGCGGTAAGAATTTTTTCTTTTTTGGTATAGACATAGTGCTTGGTCATACCTACAAAAACAAAAAAAGAAAAATATATCAAACCAAGCGTTTTTCTTAGTTATAAGTAAAATTTGGTTTACTTTTTGCATCTCTGTCCGAAATTTTTTCACTACTTTTATCCATTTGCTTCCTTATTACCTTCTTTAGAAAATAAAAAGTGTCATCTTTTGTGTCCATCTGAAGCAAACTAGCTCATAAAGACACCGCTTTGCTTTAGTTGCTCCGTTTCCTAACGCTAACGCCACATGTTGAACGCGTAACAGAAAGCGAAATGTGCCATCCGAGTACTATTACACTTTAATTGACCAAACAGAGAAAATTGAAATAACCGAAAAGGGTCTTGTCATTCATCAAACAAACATTAACTAAATGTAAGGAATACATTTGCTGAAAAGGGCCAACTACTGAAACAGCTTTATTTCGTTATTTAGGATATGCGCAGTAAGTTGCGCAGTAACAATTGGAGGATCTGTCCTTAAATAAAACCATGTTACTACAGCTTTAATAGCAATGAATTTTGTGCTTAAAATAGATTCAGTTTACAGTTATATTTTGATAACCCGTCAATGTTGTTATGAAATATCGTAACTACGGCTTGAATCAAGCCGTAGTTATGAGATTTTATAACAACACCCACGAAATACTGTTTGTTTGTCCGAAATTATGTCACTGTTTACTTGATAAAATCATTCCCTATTGATATTTCCAATCTCCTTGAAAAAAGCATTTGCCGAAATATCCATTTACAAGTGTTATTTTAGTGTATTTATTATGTTCCCAGAGGAGATAATTTTGTGAGATTCAATTAACCCTTTCCCAAACAAAATTTTCAGATGATCCTCTTCAAAAACTGCCACAGCTGACAAAATGGATGTTATCAAAAATAGGATTTATACTGTATAAAATATGGCATAGAAAATATTGAGACAAAGGAGAAACTGCTGGTTATCAGCAGTTTCTTCTTTTGTCTTAATGTTTTCCAAAACAATCTCTAATAGAGACGTCAAAACCAGGTCTTGTTTGGGAAGGGGTTAAGCTGTAGTTGCGACGTTTTAGATCTACATTGTTGAAATACTATTGTTTTTCTGAAATTCCGTCCCTGTTGAAATTGATCCCTATTGATTGAAAATGCTGAACCTATTACCAGACAGCAAAATTCCGACTTGCCCGAAATCAAAGATGTTGCAGACAACAATTTCAAGTGAATGAAATTAAACTTTTTTGGTAGATATGATTATGGGAAATGATGAAACTGCTTGTTTCTTCCTTTTCCACAATGTTTTCAAAAAACCTTGATGGGCTTCAAAAGGCATAATTATGTGCAAATATTTAATCTATTCTATCTGTAGCAGCTTTTAAAATAGCTTGTTTTGCCTACCATTTTAAAATGTGAATGTTCACTAGTATTTTCTTCTTTTCTTAATATTCTATACAGTAAGAAACTGATAGAAATGCTCAGAATATCATTTAGAAAGGGTTAGTACTTTATCACCTTATATTAATTAATAGATAGGATCTAATTCATAATTGTTATTTGTTTCCAGTTGGTGCATTTATTAATTCAGTATGTGAGTGTGTATTGTGCATTCAGAAAATGGCTGATACAAAATGTATAACTCTGGTTACGATGATTTGGCAATTTTACCTATTTCAACAATGCAATAATTCAGGGGCGCACCTGGGGCCAAAATTGAATTACTCCCTTACCAAAGAGAAGCAAGGGTCTGGGGGCGCAGACCCCCGGTAGGGAAAGGGGCACAGCCCCTCTAGGGGGTATAGGGGTAAAACCCCTACCCTCCCGACGAAAATTGGAATATAAGAGATTCATAGACAACATCAGGGAGCATTTTAAAGTATTTTTCCTTGTTTAATCAACATTCATGTGAGCATATGGTTACTGAAGTATATGTTACTTCGGAAAGAACGACTTTAAATGAACATGTTACACTAAAAAAATCATTTTTCAAATTTGAGGTACTCCCAGGGAGTATGGGAGTATGCCTGGATACGCGCCTGAATATCAAAGTTCAACTGTAATGTGACATGTAGTGGTTTGAATCATAGTCAATCAGATATTGCATATCAACAAATGAGGTAAGGAAGAAAAATATTGTAGAACAGATAGTCATCTAAGATAGATCTTAAGCCCCGTTCCCACTGTCACGGTTTGGACCCCCGGTTAGTCCCGGATGAGTGGTCCGGGGAAAACCGTGACAAACCGGAAGTACAACCGTGGCGGCACCGTGAACATCCTGGACCATCCGGGATGAACCTTGTTGATCCGGCAACCGACCCCGGATGTTTTAAAATGTTTAATACAACCGGCAGTCACCGGGACTCACCGGGAGGATGTCAAGAATCGGCTTTATCCGGGGAAAGACCGGCATATTCCGGGGCTACCGGTGCGCTACCGGCGACGACCGGGGTTACACCTGGTCGTACCGGGATCAACCGGGATCACGCCGGCCCCTGCAACGTAAATACACCGTGGCAAACCGGGAACAAATCGGTATAGTCCGGGGTAGAACGGGAAGATCCTGCTAGTAATAAACCGTGGGTACACCGTGGCAATGTCGGGAATATGGGAATATGAATCATTTTTTAGAGAAAAGATCCCGGATCATCCCGGAATACCGGCTCTTTCCCCACCGGGAGGTACCGTGGGTGTCCGGGACCAACACCGTGACAGTGGGAACGGGGCTTTAACATTTCTAGCTGACTAGGGTTGAATCTTTTCATAATCTCCAGATGGTCCCTTTTTGTGTGACTGGTCATATAGTATAGTGCACATCTGTTCTACATTGATAAGGCATATTTCTGTGTTCTGTGGATTTTCTGACGGTAAAGTAGATCTAGATTTTATGTCAGATATTGAATGTGTTGGTGCATGAGATTGACCATTTTTAATGTAAAATTTTGTGACCCAAATAGATTCATATACATTGTCCAAAATTAACCCTTGTCCTGCTGATTATAAATATTGTTTCGGACAAATTCCCAATTTTAGAGACATTTCAATACGATTAACTAAAGGTTTTGCTACAATAATGGAATAGAAAGCAGGCAGTATAGGCTAAGATCAGACTGCACATCTGTGCATGCTGATCTTAGTCTATTCTGCCTGCCAAAGCTTTTGTCACAAACGGAAATTGAAGTGAACAGCATGGGAAGGGTTAAGGTCAGTAATTTGATATATATCTTTTTGATATTGGCTTAAAAATCTGTTACCGTAAATGATAGGTATTTTATAATTAGCATAGAAAATTTTTGCATATATATAAATACTCCCCGTCATAAGAAAGTAGCCACTTGTCTAATGCAAATGGTCGGCAATTTTAGGATTATTCATAAACTTATCGAAATTAATACAAAATATTGCAACAAGGCAGGTAAAAATCATTTCGTGAAAGTATCGAAAACTGTCGAATTATCCCATTAGATATGGTAGCTTGGTGGTAGTTCCAGGAAATCCGTAACTGATACGGTACACACTACTGAAATTCACGGCCATATATAGGGCAAGAAAATGAGCAAACATGAATAAGGATATGTGTTTATGATACTGTTTTTATTTGAAATGCTTAGTAACTAATAAGTGATGCTCATTACACCCAAAATCCTTGCAAAATGGCAGTTTCCGGTTTTAGTCTAACCAACCCCAAATTTTGTCTCAAATGCTCTATTCTTTGAAATTTTGTTTCCACTTAGTCTTTAGCAAATTTCTAATTCGGAAAATGTTTCAATTCACTTTACCCACCAACCACTTCCGGTTTTTACCAAACTTTCAATATTGAATCATGCTTTACTGGTAGCGCTAATTTTTCGTAGACCTCTATCGATTCAATGGAATGATTTTCTGTAAAATTGAAATGGGACTTTTGTTTGTGTTTCAACTGCGTCAACTTACGCTGAAAATGACAGCTGTGCAGTACAGCTCGCGCGTTTTTTGCCTAAAACGCTCGCCCACCGCGGTCAAAAAAAAATTCGGGTGGAAAATCGCGGCGATTTGCTATCGCGGCCAGAGCGTTTTTGTCGAGCCCGCTTGCGGTGAGCTCGACATAGTTGTCACAATGGCGGTTCGGTGTATGTGCGTTAGTGCGTGCGTTAGTGCGTGCGTGCGTTAGTGCGTGCGTGCGTTAGTGCGTGCGTCCGTCCGGATGGAGCTTGTCCGGGCCATAACTTCACCATGGATGGAGGGATTCAGAAATAACTTGGCACAAATGTCAAGCTCAGTAAGGCGGAGTGTCGCGTGCAAGAACCAGATTCCAAGCTCAAAGGTCAAGGTCAAACTTGGAGGTCAAATGTCAAAAATGAGAAGATTTTTGCTTGTCCGGGCCATAACTTCACCATGGATGGAGGGATTCAGAAATAACTTGGCACAAATGTCAAGCTCAGTAAGGCGGAGTGTCGCGTGCAAAAACCAGATTCCAAGCTCAAAGGTCAAGGTCAAACTTGGAGGTCAAATGTCAAAAATGAGATGATTTTTGCTTGTCCGGGCCATAACTTCACCATGGATGGAGGGATTCAGAAATAACTTGGCACAAATGTCAAGCTCAGTAAGGCAGAGTGTCGCGTGCAAGAACCAGATTCCAAGCTCAAAGGTCAAGGTCAAACTTGGAGGTCAAATGTCAAAAATGAGATGATTTTTGCTTGTCCGGGCCATAACTTCACCATGGATGGAGGGATTCAGAAATAACTTGGCACAAATGTCAAGCTCAGTAAGGCGGAGTGTCGCGTGCAAAAACCAGATTCCAAGCTCAAAGGTCAAGGTCAAACTTGGAGGTCAAATGTCAAAAATGAGATGATTTTTGCTTGTCCGGGCCATAACTTCACCATGGATGGAGGGATTCAGAAATAACTTGGCACAAATGTCAAGCTCAGTAAGATGGAGTGTCGCGTGCAAGAACCAGATTCCAAGATGAAAGGTCAAGGTCAAACTTTGAGGTCAAATGTAAAAAATGAGTTGATTTTTGCTTGTCCGGGCCATTCCTTAACTTGGCACAAATGTCAAGCTCAGTAAGGCGGAGTGTCGCGTGCAAGAACCAGATTCCAAGCTCAAAGGTCAAGGTCAAACTTTGAGGTCAAATGTAAAAAATGAGTTGATTTTTGTAGAACCAGATTGCTAGCTCAAAAGTAAAGGTATATTTCTCGGAATTTGGTTTTATGGACTTAGCATAAGGTCCCTTTTAGCGTGACGGGTCACATATGTATACTCAAATTAATCCATTCTGGTATCTCGTTATAAATACATAGACATGTAATATTTTGTGAACAATAAACTGTCTCACCATGATCCCCATCATTCCAACTTATTTTGTCCCCACTTTTACAACGCCATTGTAATGACAGCTGTAGACATAGGTATGGTCTTCTTTCTTCAAAATGAGCGGGCTCGACATGTTGCCCTTCGGCATCTAGTTCCACTCGAAATTTTCTTGCATAACCGCGATTCCCCGCGATGGGGGGAATCGTGGCGATCGCCGCGTTCGGATGGAAATGGCAGGTATGGCCAATATTATCCTACAGCGCTCAGTTTTAAATGCTTTTTTAATAAGTTTATATTATTTCATCCTGAGTGTGTTTTTAAATTGATTTACAGAACTATTTCAGAAATAAAGAGATTGTTATATTAAATACAAACGTTTTCTATAAAGTTCTATGAAGTCCGGTAATAACACATCGTTTTTGTAAATTAAAATATATAGTTATAGGTTATTATATAATATAGAACTGGTTATTTCCGCTTCTTTGTAATGATTGTATTATGCTTTGTTATGCTTGATTTAATTCAATTAACTGTTTATATAATATTCTGTTTTTTGCAGATACATGTACGTGAAATCGTAAACTGCACGTTGGCTTCCCGGTCATAAATACGAAGAGTTTCTCTGTTTGAATTACATATCAAAGTAATGCGTATAATTTGACTACTTTTCAGTTTACAAAATAAACCAGTAAACCTGCGACTGGCATTTAAGGTTTATTTTTACCATGTTGGAACTTGCATGCATGTTAAAAGAAACACCGATGTTTTATGCATGACGCTACATTCTTAGTTACGCCATTTCCAAAATTGCTACGATTTGGCACGTCCTATTAAAAATCTACTCATACGATAAGTTGGATGTTGCTGAAAACAGGATTGTGAAGGATATATTACAACAATAGGAACTAGATAATGAGACACAAGAAGACCAGGGTAGTAATCAGTATGTTCTTCTTTTATCTTAATATTCTCAAATCATTTCTACGATAGCCCTTCACTCTCTTTCGTGGGGAAGAATATCCGGGGATCCAATAACAAAGCTGAGCACTGCAGAAAAAAGATCAGAAAATATCGATAAAAATTGTCTACAATATACAGGTAGCATAGAAAATATTGCGGTAGCAGGGGAAATGCTGATCATCAGTATTTCTTCTTTTGTCTCAATTTGTTCTCAAGCCTTGTGTATGTATGTGTTATTCTATAATTACATGCGCTTCCAAAAAAAGTAATTTTGTGCAATCATCACTGCACAAAGTATCTGCAATTATTTTGTAATCTATATGCATGAAGGCCGTGTAGCAAAGATAAAAGAAAAATAACTTCGAATACGTTGAAAAGAAGGCAAAAGGGTCATTTTTCTGTTGAAGTAGAAGAAGAATCCACAAACCCATTCAAAATTAACAAAAATCAAATCTGCAAAGGCATTCTTATCTTATCAAAACCTAATATATAATTATGCCCCCTTTCAAAGAAAATGGGGGTGTATTGTTTTGCAAGTGTCGGTCGGTCGGAAGGTCGGTCGGTCGGTCGGTCTGTAGGTCGGTCGGTCTGTCTGTAGACCAAACCTTGTCCGGAGCATAACTCAAAAAGTAATAAAGGTAGAATCATGAAACTTCATAGGTGGATAGATCTCATTATGGAGAGGTGCAGTGCACAAGAACCGTAACTCTGCCGATCAAATTTTTTGAGTTATTGCCCTTTGTTGATTTTATAAATTGATTCTTGTCCGGAGCATAACTCAAAAAGTATGTAAGGTAGAATCATGAAACTTTACAGGTGAATAGATCTCATTATGGAGAGGTGCAGTGCACAAGAACCGTAACTCTGCTGATAAAATTTTTTGAGTTATTTCCCTTTGTTGATTTTCAAACTTGATTTTTGTCCGGAGCATAACTCAAAAACTATGTAAGGTAGAATCATGAAACTTTACAGGTGAATAGATCTCATTATGGAGAGGTGCAGTGCACAAGAACCGTAACTCTGCCGATCATATTTTTGGAGTTATTGCCCTTTGTTGATTTTCAAACTTGATTCTTGTCCGGAGCATAACTCAAAAAGTATGTAAGGTAGAATCATGAAACTTTACAGGTGGATAGATCTCATTATGGAGAGGTGCAGTGCACAAGAACCGTAACTCTGCCGATCAAATTTTATGAGTTATTGCCCTTTGTTGATTTTATAACTTGATTCTTGTCCGGTGCACAACTCAAAAAATATGTAAGGTAGAATCATGAAACTTTACAGGTGAATAGATTTCATTATTGAGAGGTGTAGTGCTTAAAAACCGTAACTCTGCCAATCAAATTCTTGGAGTTATTTCCCTTTGTTGATTTTTACACTTAATTCTTAACCTTGCCTATATCTCATGTCCTTTTACACATACAACCTTGATATCTCACACATAGATACCTCCTTTCAACATGGTTCACATTTAACCATGATCTTGGACCTTGTGACCTTGACCTTGGAGTTTGACCTACTTTAAAAAAATTAAACCCAGCATATATCTCATAACCTTTTACAACAGCCTCAAACAGCCTTCATATTTCACACATGGACACATCTTACCAAGACCTTTCACAATTGACTATGACCTTGGACTTTGTGACCTTGACCTTGGGGTTTGACCTACTTTTAAAAAACTTTAACCTGGCCAATATATCATGTCCTTTTACACATACAGCCTTGATATTTGACTCATGGAAACCTCCGACCAAGACCTATCACATACGACTATGACTTTGGACCATGTGGCCTTGACCTTGGAGTTTGACCTACTTTTAAAAAAATTAAACTGGGCCTATATCTTATGTGCTATTACACATGCAGCCTTGGTATTGCACACATGGACACATCTTACCAAGACCTTTCACATTTGACCATGACCTTGGACCTTGTGACCTTGACCTTTGACTTTGACCTACTTTAAAAAAAACTCTAACCTAGCCTATATATCAATTCCTTTTACACATACAGCCTTGATATTTGACACATGGACACCTACGACCAAGACCTTTCACATTTGACCATGACCTTGGATCATGTGACCTTGACCTTGGTGTTTAACCTACTTTAATAATACATTAACATGGCCTATATTTCATGTCATTTTACATATACAGCCTTGATATTTCAAGCATGTCACTTCCAACCAAGATATTTCACTTTTGACCATGACCTTGGACCTTGACCTTGGAGTTTGACCTACTTTTAAAAAACTTAAACTACGCCTATATCTCATGTCCTGTTACCTATACAGTCTCAATATTTCACACATGGACACCAAGACCTTTCACATTTGACCATGACCTTGGCCTGTGTGACCTTGACCTTTGATTTTTACATACTTTTAGAAATCTTTAACCTAGCCTTTATCTTATGTCCTATTACACCTACAGCCTTGATATTTCACACAAAGACACCTCCTACCAAGACCTTTCACATTTGACCATGACCTTGAATATTGCAACCTTGACCTTGGAGTTTGACCTACTTTTAAAAAGACTTAAAACAGGCATATATAACATGTCCTTTTACACCTACAGCCTTGATATTTCACACATGGACACCTCCAACCAAGACCTTTCACATTTGACCATGACCTTGACCTTGGCATTTGGCCTACTTTTAAAAACTTTAACCTGGCCTATGTTTCATTTTACTTTTACATATACAGCTTTGATATTTCACACATAGACACCTCCTACCAAGACCTTTCATATTTGACCATGACCTTGGACCTTGTTAACTTTACCTTGGACTTTGACCTACATCAAATGTAGGCCCTTGAGGGGGCATATATGTTTTACAAACATCTCTTGTTATATAAAACCCAATGATTACGATAAATCAGCCAGAAAATACAGGCTTACCTGTCCGCGCAAATCGCGGCGAATCACGGCGAAAAAATCGCGGCAATCCCCGCGATTTCGGGTGGTAAAACACACTCGCCGCGGCCACCGCGTTTTTCCACCCGAAACCACCCGAAATTCAATTGCGGCGATGCGCGGAAATAGGCAAAAAACGCGCGAGCTGTACTGTAAGTAAACAAAACCGAACTTTGTATCCTAAAATACTGCTTTAAACCCATATTACAACTAAACATCTTTCCGGACATGTTGAAAGCATTTAACCATTGAGGTGTTTAAAGGAACTATTGGGATTGTGTAAGAATGTGTAAAAACAAAGAGACAGGAAGAATTGTAAAAAAATATGGCTATTTGAAAAGTGGCTACTTTCTTATGACGGTGAGTATATATTCTTAGAGAAACTGATCAAATTATGATAGAATAAAATGAACCATGATCATGAGACTGCATTGATGTGCAGGCTGATCTGGATCCATGTTTGTTATAAATACATTTTTTGCCTCTTTTCCTTATCTTTCTTTGTTTATCCCTTTCCCAAACAAGACCTGGTTTTGATGTCCCTGATAGAAAAGGCTTGGGAAAACATTGAAACAAAAGAAGAAACTGCTGATAACCAGCAGTTTCTCCTTTTGTCTTGATATTTTCAGTACTATCTTGTGCACAAATTCTATTATTAACAACATCCCTTTTGTCGTCTGCAGCAACTATGAAATTAGACTGCCTTGAAATTTTTTTGCTGTTTTGGAAAGGGTTAAGACAAAGATTATAGATCAATGGCTCTGTGTGAACAAAGAATAGAATGTTTTTGTATCATGATTTTAAAGGAACATTCTGATATTTGTCTAGACAGTCTTTAACCCTTTCCCAAACAGCAAAATTTTGGGGTTTTGCTAATTGAAAGGCTGAAAGCTATATATATGTAACTACAGATGACAAAATTGATGTTGATAAAATATGACTTGTGTACATTGATATAACATAGAAAATATTGAGGCAAAAGGAGAAAATGCTGATTATCAGCATTTTCTTCTTTTGCCTCAATGTTTTCTAAAGCTTATTTTACCATGGACATCAAAACCAGGTCTTGTTTAGGAAGGGTTAAATTCTGTCATGGATCTGCATTCAGAAGGTTTAAATGGTTTTTCATAAATTAAAAAGATTAGGACTGTATTAAAAGGTTAATTTACTTAACCACAAGTAAGTAATAGGGTTTTAGAAAATATATTTCGTTGGTGGGTGGTCAAAACCTAATAACTCCAGCTTATTCAAGCTGTAGTTACGATGTTTTGACAATCCACCAACGATATATTACAGCATAATGGCTTATATAATTGTATAAGGCGAAGGATCAGGAATTAAAAGTCAAGTCTTCAACCCTTTCTCAAATGACACAATTTTGGACCAGTCCCAATTCAAAGGTTGCAGTCTCTTTCTGCCTTCTCTGCTTCAAACTGTATTGATATCACATATAAACAGAGTTGTTCGGAAGATTTCCTGCAATTGTTGTTATTATACGCCCGAAGGGTCGTATTATGTTATGGCCCCGCTCGTCTGTCTGTCCGTTCGTCTGTCCGTCTGTCTGTCCGTCCGTCCGTTAGCAATTTCTTGTGTGTGCAACTCCTCCTACAGTTTTGATCGGAATTCGATCACACTTGCCACAATGAATCTCCATGGTGTCTAGTTGTGCATACCGCTTACGGAATTCAATTAACTCTTTTCGTTCTTGAATTATCTGCCCTTGAATTAAAAAAAATGCCCATTTTCTTGTGTGCGCAACTCCTCCTACAGTTTTTGTCAGAATTTGATCAAACTTGCCACAATGAATCTCCATGGTGTCTAGTTGTGCACACCACTTACGGAATTTAGATTTCTGTTTTCGTTCGTGAATTATCTGCCCTTGAATTTAAGAAAAAAACGCCCATTTTCTCAAAAATGTCCATTTTCTCCTGTGCGCAACTCCTACAGTTTCAACCGGAATTTAATCAAACTAGCCACAATGAATCTCTATGGTGTCTTGTTGTGCAAACAAAATTTTGATAACTTTTCATGTTTGAATTATCTGCCCTGAATCGAAAAAATGTCCAATATTACTGACAAGCCCCTCTCGGGCGTATATGCGCCGCTTTGCGAAGCTCTTGTTCTTGTTTCACATGAATCCCTTCCTTGATAAAAGCTGCTGCAGACAGAGGGATAACTTGTTTCTGAAAAGAAAGGGAAACTTTTAAAGACTGTTGAAGTTCTACAAAATAGATACTGGTTGCCTTGCCATACACTGTTTTCCGAAGTTGCTCTCTCTCTCATAGGGGATAAATCTCAGATTTTAGTGATCATTTGTTTAACCCATTACCACACAATGACTCTTTTTGACTCCTTACAAGATAATGGGTTTGGAAAACATTGTGGAAAATGAAGAAATTGCTTGTGACAAGCAATTTCTTCATTTCCCACAATGTTTTCTACACAAAAAGACCAACAATGTTTTAACTTTATTCTTTTGAAATTGTCATCTGCGACTTCTTTGAATTTGGATCAGCCAAATTGTCGTTTGGTAATTGGTTAAAAATATGTATTGTTTTAATTTTAAAAAATGCTAATGAGTGGATCCTTTGTGCTTTTTCAGAGACTTTTAAATTGATAAACCAACACAAACACTGATAAAGCACAAGTAAAGTACAGACAGATACAAGGCTAGGCTTACTACAGTCCATTTCTGATGGATTCTTCATTTATGTGAGTACTTCTTCACTTTCCGTGTAATGAATCATTGATCATTTAGGTATTGCTTGCAAGATTTTCTATAGGACCAGAACTACATAATAAGACTTAAGCTATTACCAAACGGCATTTTTTTGGACTGTTCCAACTTGAAAGGTGTTTGCAGATGGTAATTTCAAGTTGATGAAATTTTAAAAATCTTTCCATTTTGGCTTAGAAATCATTGTGGAAAATTAAGAAATTGCTTGTCACAAGCAATTTCTTCATTTTCCACAATGATTTCTCAAGCCTTTTCTTGTGGGGGAGTCAAAAGTCATCACTGTTGTACAGTAATGGGTTACAAGGGTATTGTATGATTAAGATGCATTTCATGGTACAAAGGTATTTATGTCATAACTCATCTATCTAGGTCAATGTCAATTTTCAAGGTCACACATCAGAAAAGTAGTTAATGGGCTGCTTCAATCTTGCATCACTACAATGTGTGGTGATGCCATCAAGCACAAGGTGAGAATAAACAATGCTAAGTCTATATCCTCGATATCAACCAACATCTTATGGTCATCTCTGGACATGTCTAATATTTTTATGCTCCCCGAAGGGAGAGCATATAGTCGCCGCTTCGTCTGTCTGTCCGTCCGTCCGTCCGTCATTCCGTCCGTCCGTCCGTCCGTCCGAAGCGATTTCTCTTTAACCCTTGGGCCAAATCAAATGAAACTTACCATGTGAACTCCCTATGACATAATGCCGATGTACTTTTCCCAGTTTTTGGATTTGAGGCCTCGTCATGGGAAAAGGGGACTTAAGGTCAAATACACTTTTTCTCTAATTTCTCATGGTCTACTGGTCAGAATTTGATGAAATTTCATATTTGAGTAGCAAATCAGATGCCCTTCACAATAAACTACTTTAAATTTGCGTATAAAAAGTATGTCATAGAAAAAGGGGGCTTAACGTTTCTTAGCTTAATGATAGCTCTGCATGGCATACATTTATTGTGACAATGCTTAATCGGGGAGCATTGTCCGTCTCTGACGGCTCTTGTGTTTTCTTGTTATGAGTTAAGGCATGGTCACATACACCATTCTACATTCACATCACGGCCAGAGCACAACTGAAAACAGGGACCCGTGCTGTATAATTTGGGATGTGACGTGGACGCAGCATGGATGCGTAATCCTATGTGACCGAGCTTTAACCCATTACTACACAGTGGCGCATTTTGACTCCCTCACAAGAAAAGGCTTGGGAAAACATTGTGGAAAATGAAGAAATTGCTTGTGACAAGCAATTTCTTCATTTCCCACAATATTTTCTATACAAAAAGACAAAAAATGTAAATTTTCATTCAGTTTTAATTGTCATCTGCGACATCTTTGAATTTGGAGCACCCCAAAATGTTGTCGTTTGGAATAGGGTTAAAGTTCTCTTGTTTATTTTCAGACCAATACCCAAAATCATCAACGGAGGTATTGCTGGTATAGTTGGGGTAACTTGTGTATTTCCAGTCGATCTCGTCAAAACTAGACTACAAAACCAACAAATAGGGCCCGATGGTCCTCTATATAAAAACATGTAAGTATAAAATGTTCTGATTATACAAAATGTGTGTATTTCCGTCAGATTTTGTCAAAACTAGACTACAAAATCAACAAATAGGGCCCGATGGCCCCCTGTATAAAAACATGTAAGTAGAAATCTTTGCTTTTCAATGAATAACTCGTAACTGCAGCTTGTTTTAAGCTGCAGTTAAGAGGTTTTCGTTGAAAAGCAGTGATATACAAATGCCCTGAATATATGAAATGTGTGTTTTTCCTATAGATCTCGTCAAAACTAGACTACAAAATCAACAAATAGGGCCCGATGGACCCCTATATAAAAACATGTAATTATAAAATGTTCCGAATATACAAAATATGACTGTTAGATGTTGTCGGAAATACCCTGAAGGGTTGTACCGTGCTATGGCCTCTATCGCCCATCGGTCTGTCTGTCTGTCTGTCTGTCTGTCTGTCCAACCTAGGTTGAGCCCAGATAACTCATTTGTTAACGTCGGAATCTGTCAACCCTGGGGTTGCAAGTTTGAACCCCCTGGCTTGGCCTATATCCATTCTGACATTTGGCAAAAGTCTTTTGACTCTAACCAATGGGTGTGAAGCATTTATGTGAGGGAGCAGCTGGAAGATTGGTTTGGATATTTCGGTAGTACTGGTGAGAGAAATACCAAGAATCCATGTTAGAAGCTCTAGTATAATATACATTGTAGATTGGTTGATTTATAACTACTTTCTAAATGTGAACACTATATCAAAGTTTGCTTTGCTGTAACAAATGTACTTCAATTTAATGTTATTTTATTGACTGGCATACTATCTATTTCAGAGTTGATTGTGGGAGAAAGACATTCAGAAATGAAGGATTCTTTGGAATGTATAGAGGTATGATCATTTATTTTATTTCATACATAAATATTTCCCAAATAAGACCAGGGGCCTGTATTATCGACAATTTTACGACCTCATTTTTGTGTAAACTGTAACAAAACATTTTAATTGCATGAGAAATCAGATTGGGCCAATCAGGTTTGTTGTTACAAGTAATTGCGCAAAAAATATGTTTGTAATTGTACGATCTTGATAATGCGGTCCCCTGGTTTTGATGTCTGGGCTTGATTCATCATTGTATAAACTTAAGCGTTGGCTATATGGTTAAATACCTGTTTTGGTTAGATTTTCCTATAACAACACAGGCAATGTTTATCAAAACAGGTATTTAACCATTTGGTTAACACTAACCAAATTTTATACAATAAGGCCCTTATAGAAAGGGTTAGGAAAAGATTGAGGCAACAGAAGAAAATGCTGATGATCAGCATTTACTTCTTTTGCCTCAATATTTTCTGTGCTATTTTGTACACAAATGATTAGTCTTATATAATTACCATTAACATTTGTTTGTCATCTGCAGCAGCTTTCAAATTTTACCCCCCCCCCCCTTTCAGTTTGATGTTTGGGAAAGGGATATGCAATTCAAAGTTTATATCTAAGGTACATTGTATTCTATCTATCATCAGATACCAAACACTACATGCAACATTGCAATTATTAAACCCCTGCAGAGCAACTCTCCACAATGAAAGGTTTTACAAAACATTGTTGCAAATGAAGAAATTGCTTGTGACAAGCAATTTTTTCATTCCCAACAATGTTTTTTACCCCAAAAGAGCAAGAATTGTAGATTTTCATTCACTTGGAATTGTCGCCTGCAACATCTTTGAATTTGGAACAGTCAAAAGTTTTGCCATTTGTGAGACAGAAAGAACTTTTGAGGCGCATACTTTAGGGTGAGATTTTTGAAGATTTAACCCTTTTCCAAACGGCAAAATTTTAGACTTATCCAAATTCAAAGATGTTTCAGACGACAATATTGAGGGCATGGAATTGTACATTATTTGGTATTTTTCGGTAGAAAACATTGTGGGAAGTGAAGAAATTGCTTGTAGCAAGCAATTTCTTCATTTACCACAATGTTTTCCAAAACCCAGTAATTTTTTTTATCTGCGCATCCTGCAACTTTTACTCATAATTTGGTCTCTAGGATGCAAAGTTTTAATCCTAGCGAATCCCAGGATGCAACAATTTTTACAGATTTCCTATTGAAAATAGTGTATTGGACTCAGTAAGCTAGTAACTGGACTCATTGATATGGAATCCAGTGAGTCCCCAGGACTCACAGTAGACTTAAAATTGTAAGATTATCACTGAAAACTGTTATCTTATGAGGCGTTAAAAGGAGTCACTGTGTTGTAATGGGTTAAGATGTTTTTGATAAAGCGTTTTAAGACTGAGATTCTTACCAAGGTGTTCCGAATGCTCCATACTTTACACAAATGACGTCATGATGACGTCACTCTGTGTATAAAGTATGGAGCATTTGGAACATCACGGTTTATAAATCATTGAGCATTTGGATGGACTTGGTCAATTCTCTCTTACATAATTGTTTCTACAGAACTTACCAAGGCGTTCGGCTAGAAATATAGCAATGGCACTGCATATTGAAGGGCTTTAAAGTCTAGCTCCTAAGAACGCTACCTAAAATTATCTTAAGAAATCTGAAGATATCTTAAAAAATCTGGCTCTAAAGAAGGCACCTCTGGTTGAAGCTGCTGGTTGCAAAATTTCTTCAGTTTCCAAAATAATTTCCAAAATGCCTTTCCTAAGCGTTTTGAATCTTGCAAATTTACTACTTAATTTTGAGCTGTATAAATTTGTACTGGTATTGTGAACTGTTTTTAAAGCTACTTCTAATATTTTCTGCTTTGTTCACACAAGGTTCTGGAGTCAACTTATTACTGATCACCCCGGAGAAGGCTATCAAGCTAGTTGGGAATGACCTGTTCAGGCATCTGCTCAAAAATGACCAGTAAGTATGTGAACCATTTCCAAAACAAGACAAGTCTAGGGGCCATTTTCACCAACATTTCCTAATCTATTATCTAAAAAGAATTACATAACAAGCCACCTAATTAGACAAGACTTATGTCTTGGCCACTGAGATGGATTGTTGTGTAGTTATGCCCCCTTTCGAAGAAAATGGGGGTATATTGTTTTGCAAGTGTCGGTCGGTCGGTCGGTCTGTCGGTCGGTATGTCGGTCGGTCGGTATGTCGGTCGGTCTGTCCGTAGACCAAACCTTGTCCGGAGCATAACTCAAAAAGTATCAAAGGTAGAATCATGAAACTTCATAGGTGGATAGATCTCATTATGGAGAGGTGCAGTGCACAAGAACCGTAACTCTGCCGATCAAATTTTTTGAGTTATTGCCCTTTGTTGATTTTATAACTTGATTCTTGTCCGGAGCATAACTCAAAAAGTATGTAAGGTACAATCATGAAACTTTACAGGTGGATAGATCTCATTATGGAGAGGTGCAGTGCACAAGAACCGTAACTCTGCTGATCAAATTTTTTGAGTTATTGCCCTTTGTTGATTTTCAAACTTGATTCTTGTCCGGAGCATAACTCAATAAATATGTTAGGCAGAATCATGAAACTTTACAGGTGGATAGATCTCATTATGGAGAGGTGCAGTGTACAAGAACCGTAACTCTGCTGATCAAATTTTTTGAGTTATTGCCCTTTGTTGATTTTCAAACTTGATTCTTGTCCGGAGCACAACTCAAAAACTATGTTAGGTAGAATCATGAAATTTTACAGGTGGATAGATCTCATTATGGAGAGGTGCAGTGCACAAGAACCGTAACTCTGCTGATCATATTTTTTGGGTTATTGCCCTTTGTTGATTTTATAACTTGATTCTTGTCCGGAGCATAACTCAAAAAGCATGTAAGGTAGAATCATGAAATTTTACAGGTGGATAGATCTTATTATGGAGAGGTGCAGTGCACAAGAACCGTAACTCTGCCGATCAAATTTTGTGAGTTATTGCCCTTTGTTGATTTTATAACTTGATTCTTGTCCGGAGCACAACTCAAAAAATATGTAAGGTAGAATCATGAAACTTTACAGGTAAATAGATTTCATTATCGAGAGGTGCAATGCACAAGAACCGTAACTCTGCCAATCAAATTCTTGGAGTTATTGCCCTTTGTTGATTTTTACACTTAATTCTTAACCTTGCCTATATCTCGTGTCCTTTTACACATACAGCCTTGATATCTCACACATAGATACCTCCTATCAACATCGTTCACATTTAACCATGACCTTGGACCTTGTGACCTTGACCTTGGAGTTTGACCTACTTTAAAAAAATTAAACCCGGCATATATCTCATGACCTTTTACAAATACAGCCTTGATATTTCACACATGGACACATCTTACCAAGACCTTTCACAATTGACCATGACCTTGGACTTTGTGACCTTGACCTTGGAGTTTGACCTACTTTTAAAAAGCTTTAACCTGGCCGATATATCATGTCCATTTACACATACAGCCTTGATATTTGACACATGGAAACTTCCGACTTAGACCTATCACATACGACTTGGACCATGTGGCCTTGACATTGGAGTTTGACCTACTTTTAAAAAAAATAAACTGGGCCTATATCTTATGTGCTGTTACACATACAGCCTTGGTATTTCACACATGGACACATCTTACCAAGGCCTTTCACATTTGACCATGACCTTGGACCTTGTGACCTTGACCTTGGACTTTGACCTACTTTAAAAAGAACTTTAACCTAGCCGATATATCATGTCCTTTTACACATACAGCCTTGATATTTGACACATGGACACATACGACCAAGACCTTTCACATTTGACCATGACCTTGGACCTTGTGACCTTGACCTTTGTGTTTGTCCTACTTTAATAATACATTAACCTGGCCTATATTTCATGTCATTTTACATATACAGCCTTGATATTTCCCACATGGTCACTTCCAACCAAGATATTTCACTTTTGACCATGACCTTGGACCTTGACCTTGGAGTTTGACCTACTTTTAGAAATATCTAACCTAGCCTTTATCTTATGTCGTATTACACCTACAGCCTTGATATTTCACACATGACACCTCCTACCAAGACCTATCACATTTGACCATGACCTTGAATATTGCAACTTTGACCTTGGAGTTTGACCTACTTTTAAAAAGACTGAAACCAGGCATATATATCATGTCCTTTTACACCTACAGCCTTGATATTTCACACATGGACACCTCCAACCAAGACCTTTCACATTTGACCATGACCTTGACCTTGGCATTTGGCCTACTTTTAAAAACTTTAACCTGGCCCATGTTTCATTTTACTTTTACATATACAGCTTTGATATTTCACATATAGACACCTCCTACCAAGACCTTTCATATTTGACCATGACCTTGGACCTTGTTAACTTGACCTTGGACTTTGACCTACATCAAATGTAGGCCCTTGAGGGGGCATATATGTTTTACAAACATCTCTTGTTTTGATGGTAAACTTGAAATAAGGCTGGTTGGTAAGACTATAGAAACAAAAGTTATGTGTACCTTTAGAAATTTTTATACCCTTTTACCCTTATCGAAAGATCAGGGGCAAATTGTTTTACTTGTGTCTGTCCATCCATCTGTCCATCTTGTCTCTCTGTCTAAAAACTTAACATTTGCCAGGGGAGGGGGCATTTGTGTTTCACAAACACATCTTGTTTAATTGTATACAATTGGTTTTCAAATGATTTTAGGCAGATTTTTTGCCTTAACCCTTTCCCAAACGAGATCTGATTTTGATGTCCTTTTCCTTTCTCCTAAATATTTTCTGTGATATATTGTACAGAAATTAAATCTTTGCAACATCAACATCGAATTTGTCAACCGTAGTAGCTGTCAATGTTTACTGTTTGGGAAAGGGTTGATCTTAGAACTCCTTTCTTCTTTTCCCTAAATAGTTTCTATCTGATGATAAACACTATTCTATTTCGAAACCACACCAATCTTCCTTTGAGGGGTATACTGGAACCAGCCGTCAGTTGGACAATCCTCTGTCTATCCTTAAAATTTTGTCCACACAACTCCTACAATTTCTGTCTAATTTGCTTCATACTTGGCAGATAATATCTAAAATTATGTCTTGCACATCAATAGGTCCTTAGCTGAGCATATCTGATATGCCCAGCTAAGGACCTATTGATGTGCAAGACATAATTTTAACAAAACTTCCATCAAAGATAAATTGAGTATTTGCCACTGATTTGACCTTGAACACCTAGCTAGCTAGCTGTGTGAACAAATATAGAAGCAGGGGTATTTCTTATGCCGCGCATATCGAAAGATAGGGGGCATATTGTTTTACCTGTGTCCGTCCGTCTGTCCATCAGAATACTTAACATTTGCCTTTTCTCCAAAAGTATTTGACATACAAAGCTCAAATTTGGTATGTAACTTTCTTTCAATGATATCTATCTCAAGGTCATCCGTTAACCCTTAACCACCCTTTACATCAAAACTTAACATTTTAGAGAAATGGCCATTTCGGGGGCATTCTTGTTTCCAGGGTTTTTTCTAGCCATTTTGGGAAACAGAGTCTGGCCTGATTGGGAAATTTTTAAAAGCGCAAAATAGCTCATATTGGGCTACAAAAGTAAGCAAAATACTCATTTTTCAATAACAAAAACATTTTCAAGAGATTGGGAAAAATGTTAGAAATATAATGCTTTGGGAACACAGCCTTTTGCTTTGGGAATGCCTCCGTTTTCAGGGGGCACAGAAAGCTTAGGAAAACCTCTGGTTTTATAAACACATCTTGTTATGACATGTACTGCTAGATTCCTATGGTTTTGTCATCTTCAACTCCTTTGAAGATTGGAAAAGTCTGAAAGATTGTGTGTTTCGGAAATAGTTTTAAAGCCAAGAAATGACGCATATACACATATATGATTACCTATATTTTGTATTATGTATTATCAAACCATGTTTACATGAGAATCGTGAATTATATGCAAAGACCCTAATGTCTTGAATACCATTTTAATTTCCAAACAGTGACGCCTTTTGATGCCCGACAATATAAAGTCTTTTGAAAACACATGGTATCGATTTTCGGAAATTTCTTTTAATTAATTCAGGGGTGAGAGGACCGTCCAAAATCAATATTTGGCAGGGAAAGAGTTAAGCCCTGATCACACACATCTAAGCATCCACATCACAGAAACATAAATGCTTCATAAGTGACCTTTTTAGTTGTGCTCTGGCATCGAAAAATGTTTTTGTGTGTGGTACTGGGTTTTAAGATAACATGAAATGACATTTGGATTAAAGATGGCAAACATTAAATTTTCTAAAATAAAAAATGCAATTTTGTACACAAAACTTTTCAACAATAAGTGTATCATACTACAAAGGATCAACTAATGGAGATAATCATGGTATTTGAAGAGTCTCATGTTCACATGTAATCATTAATCGTGTTGTTTGTGTGTGTTGCTATAAACATGGTTTATTTTCAGAGCGGTGTATATGCTTATGTAGTAAGTGTTTAGTAGATGTGTTCATCTTGCACCAGTATTGTAGATTATACCTTGTTATCTTTTACATGAAATATTTCTCTGCATCATCATCATGTTGCATTAAGTTCAAAGACTGTATTTTATGACTTTTTTTAGCGAGCCGAGATGTTATGTCCGGGTAGGTTATGTCACAGCCCTAGTATCGCGTCAGCGTCAGCGTAGGTGCCCCATCTTCAAACACTTTAACCTGGTTCATATTTCAGGCACCATTAGAGATATAGCCTTGATACTTCACACATGTATACTTCCCGCCAAGACCATTCATTTGAGACCATGACCTTTGACCCAGCGACCTTGACCTTGGAGTTTGACCTACTTTTAGAAAACTAACCTGGCCTAGATGTCATGCAAAATTATAGAGAGAGCCTGGATATTTCACATATGGATACCCCATGCCTTCACCTTGAGACCATGACCTTTGACCTAGTGACCTTGATCTTTGATCTTGGACTCCTTTTTATGTGACAAGCTCTTGTATAGGTGAGCTACATTGTCCGCGATCAACTCTTGTGTTGATAAATTGTTATACTGATGAATGTAAAATCGCTGGTGGGGAGTCAAAACCTCGTAACTACAGCTTGAATAAGCTGGAGTTACGAGGTTTTGACTCCCCACCGACGATATGTTTCCAGCTCTGATTGAAATACATCTCTGTTCTGTGCATAGACCACTTGATCAATATTGGCGTTGTTTTTGTATTGGAATTAAATATGCCAGGAATATGGGAGAAAAAAATTATTGAACATCAAAGTGCCTGTTTTGGAGGAAAACAGTAACGAAAAAGCGTTGAGAATTTCATTTTGCCATAGTTTGGCTATGTATTGAAATTCAAGTATACTTTACAAAAGCTCAGTATTTTCTTAAACGGTAATTGAATTTGACCATAGAGTATAATTCCAACTCAATACCTTTGCATGATGCAATAGTAGAACTTACAAGTTGTACTCTTTATACATGTATATTTATTTTGTTAAGCTTCTGCCAACTTCTAACAAAAAGCTATGTGCATTCTATATTTCATACTGTTTCAATATTGAACTAACAAAATTTAAGCTCACCTGAGCACACAATGCTCAAGTTGAATTGTTGTTGTTGAAGTTGTTCAGCATGTAAATGCAGCAGGGGTAATGTTTGATCCCTGACCATGGCTTATATCCCTTCTTACATTTGTCTCTTGTTAAATTGGAGAGCAGCTGGAGGCTCAGAAAGGAAATTGTGGTAATAGTGGTGGGAGAAATACCAGGAATTCATGGTTAGGTGGTCCAGTAAGGCGATATGACTGAAATGACTGAAAAACCATTAAAAGAGGACACCCCATTTATTTAATTGATTGGCAGTATTTTCTTTCAGATGGTATCATTTGGAATAACTTTCACCCAAAATGACAAAATTTTAGACTTAAGGTTTACGAGCTGAGAATGAAATGCAGAGCCAGAGACGAAATTTGAAAAGTGCTAGTAATACCTAAACTGTGTTACATTTCCATTCCAAATACAAACATAAGCATTTTGTACGGTTTAGAATTTTGAATTAATGCATGATTATCGAAATATTTGACAAAAATGTTCAAAATTACCTCCCTTGCATATGAATATAGAGTAAAATAATATTTGTAAATCATTTTCTTCTTGAAGCATAATTTTGAAATCCGGCACGGTGAATTAACTTATGTGAAGTGTATTTACAAGTGTGTTGAATTTGATGCATTTCGTATGGCTAGAAGGTGGGGTTTTCATCCTCAGTTTGTAAACCTTAAGAATAACTATTTCCCAATTGACACAATTTTAGAATGGTCTTCTGCAGATCATTTCACCCTATCCAGGGTTCTCCGCAGAATATTTTGAAGCCGTAGTGGCATTGGTAAACCTTGCGACACATGGTTTTCATGCAAATAATTGTGAATAAAAACATAATGGGAAAAGAAGAAATTTTCTCATAATGTTTTTTATACAGAATTAGTAGATCTAGTTTTTAGTTTAAAAGAATGCCCCATTAATCAGTTTTTGACATGAAATATCTCTAAATGTCTCTCTTTGGTGACCATTTTGAAGAAATTAAGCTGTGGGGTACTTTTGAAGCTGTAGTGGCATTACACTGATTTCCATGAAGCTGTAGTGGGGCCGATACAGCTTATTGGGCTGGGGAGAACACTGCTATCTGATGTTATCTAAGCAGGGCTAAATAAGTGACGTCATCATAAGCGTTGCATAGCAGTCACATACAAAATGACATGCTTAAGAAAATTTGTCATTAAAGAAATAGAACAATTGTTTGTTTTTTGAGTAAGATCAATTGATATTTCATTTCGTGAACAATGAAAGCTTCGCCACTCGTGAAAATAAAGCTTTTGTTGTTCACTTAATGAAATATAAATCGATCTTACACTTAAACAAACGATGATCCTCTATTTAGTATGTCTACAATATAGAACAATAATAAACCTTTGTCAACACTTCCAATTTGAAAAGTGCTGAGGGCGAAAATTTTGATTATGATAGAGATAGGGTCCGTGCACAGTACTGCATAGAAAATATTGCATCTTTTTCTTATACCTCAGTGTTTTCTGGAGCCATTTCTATTTGGAACATCAAAACTGGTACTAGTTTTCTTTTGCCAGAATGTGCACACTCAGTTTGTATTATGTATTTATTTTGCAACTTGTAAAACTGGTAGTTCAATTTAAATGGGCTGTGTCTTTATGTACAGGGAGATAATGTCACAGCTCTAATATTGTTAGCAGTGCTCATTTGCCTGACACAAAGTGGTTGTGTAGACAAAATCTTTAACCTGGTTGAATAAACTAAATGAAAAAGAGCCTAGGTATTTCACACATCAATACCTATTGCCAAGACCTTTCATTTTGGACCATATGTATTGAACTTGACTTTTCAGTTGTGTTGTCCTTGTGCAATCTTACCAAACTGTTCTATCATTGAAAAATATGATATTTAATGACCTAGCCCTGCAAGGTCTAAACTTTCTATACAATGCAAAGATTTAGCAGTCAACTTGAGAAGTAAGCTTTCACAAAGATATTAGAAAGACAACAGAATAATTTATTGCAATATTGTTCTTTTCTTCACAGAAACAAGCTTACATTTCCACGAGAGATTGCTGCCGGTGCCGGAGCAGGGTTGTGCCAAATTGTCGTGACCACCCCGATGGAATTGCTCAAAATACAGCTGCAGGATGCAGGCAGGAGTGGTAGGTCAAACCTTTCCCAAACAACAAAATTAGGGTGGTCCAAATTGAAAGATCCTGCAGACGACAATTTCAAGTAAATGGAATTTTTAATTTTTAGGTCTTTGGATGGAAAACATTGAGGGAAATGAAGAAATTGCTTGTTACAAGCAATTTCTTCATTTTCCACAATGTTTTCCAAAACCGTTATCTTGTGAGGAGTCAAAAAGAGTCACTGTGTGGTAATGGGTTAAGGCAATACCAAATGGCATAATCTTAGACAGGTTTTACCTTTTCCCAAACAAGACCTGGGGATTGTATTATCAACAGTTCATCTACTCTTCATCATTGTCCTGGAGGCCATGTCACAGGGATTCCGAGCTGGGGTACCATGGGAAGATCTGTATGCAGACGACCTGGTTATAATTGCTGAAACTCTGGAAAGCTGTGTCGAGAGATTGCTGGTCTGGAAAGATAGTATGGAAGAAAAGGGACTGAGAGTTAACGCAAGAAAAACCAAGGTCATGATATGTGGTACAGGCCTCAACCAGTTGCAGGAGTCTGGTAGTTTCCCATGTGCAGTATGTCGAACAGGTGTCGGAAGAAACAGCATACACTGCGCAGGATGCAAGATGTGGGTGCACAAGAAATGCAGCGGGCTCAAGAGACTGACAGCGAATCAAGATTTCAGATGTGCCAGATGTCAGGGAACTGCTGTGCAATCGATGGCAGACCACAGAGCGAGGTCAAAGTCGTGCGTGGAAGAAATTCAGGGACCTTACGCCAGTACTTACATCACGACACCTGTCACACAAGACCAGAGGCCGCGTGTACAACACATGTGTAAGAAGCGCCATGCTCCACGCCAGTGAAACCTGGGCTTTGACAAAGCAAAACCTACACCGCCTACAACGAAATGACAGGGCTATGATTCGACAGATGTGTAACGTAAAACCCAAAGACATAGCCTCTGTCAGGTCAAACGAGCTACTGGTGCGTCTCGGCCTTGAGGACCTGTCGATAGTTTTACGAGAGAGACGACTACGTTGGTATGGACATGTCAACAGATCCAATGGCGCAATCCAAACGGCATACCAACTCGAAGTCACCGGAAAACGAGCTGCTGGAAGACCGAAGGCATCCTGGAAAGAACTAGCAGAAAGAGATGCGAGAGATTTGGGCCTGTCAATTACCAACATCCATGACAGGAAGAGATGGAGAGTGGACGTGAAATCTGCCATGCGTGCAGCTAGCCAGGCATCTGGACGGGATCCTACTGACGTAGAAACAATCCCACCCCCTGCACGATAATCAAAAGACCGATAGTGAGTGAGTGAGTGAACAGTCATACGAATATTTTTTGCGGAATTACTTGTAACAACAAGCCTGATTGGTTCAATCTGATTTATCAAGCAATCAGATCTTTTCTTACACAGTTTACACAAAAACATGGTCATAAGATTGTTGATAATGAGGGCCCCAGGTTCTAACATTGTAAATAAAGAAGGCTTCCAAAACATCGAGGGAAAGGGAGAATTTGCTGATAATCAGCAATTCCTCCTTTTTCCCTCAAGATTTTCAATGCTGTTATATCATATAAAATCATTTTCTACTTTTGATATCACTTATTTTGTCATCTCCATTTACCTGTCTGAAAACTTAAAATTTTGCCTTTTCTCCAAAAGTATTCAACATACATAACTCAAATTTGGTATGTAACTTTCTTTCACCTCAAGGTTATCCATTAATTCCTATCACCCCTTTACAAGAAAAATGGCCATTTCGGGGGCATTCATGTTTCATACATACACCTTGTTCTCTTTTTAGCTACAGTTGACATGGCAGGGGGGTCGGGAGCAGCGTTAGGGGCCAAAAGTGTGTCAAAAATGACTGCAACACAGATTGCGGTAGACTTATTAAAACAGAATGGTATTTTGGGACTATATAAAGGTTGTAGGGCCACTGCGCTCCGAGATGTCACTTTTTCTGCGATATACTTTCCATTGTTTGCACATTTAAATTCTATGGTATGTATTTCTTGATTGTAACTGTTGCATTTAATGATCAAACAATATGAGTTTAGTTTTGGCTTGGCAGTTGAAAACATGCCAAATGTTTTAAAAAGATATAGAAGCTAGTGTTCATTATTTCTTTTGAAAATAGATATCATGTATGATATTACAACTAATTATAAGTCGGAAAGAAAAGAGAAAATCCTAAAAATCCCTATGAGCCAGTTCCAATAGGGTTTAATTTAATGAATGATGAATGATGTATCACATTTTGAAAAGTCATAAACAAACTAATCTGTAGCTATGGCTCACTATTTTACTGCTTTCAATAGAAACCATGTAACCGCAGCTTCATACAAAATGTAGGTAAGAGGTTTATGTTGAAAAGCAACAATGTATTTGTGACCCGTTGCGCTGAAAGGGACCTTATCGGGTGTGTGAAAAATATCGACCCTAGCCTGTCTGCGCAGTCCGCGCAGCCAGACTAGGGCCGACACTTTTCACTTTTATGTAATTTTCTAAACCCGGAATGTTTTCCCTATCTTAATATATGTTCATTTTTTGCATACGTGATCTGATTGACATGTGATGAGTCTGGAAAGTTTGTCAAAATTTGGATTTTGGGTATTCGGATAAGGTCCCTTTTAGCGTGACGGGTCACATTTCTTTACAGGGTAAAAGAAGAGAAGGCAGTAACCAGGCTGTATTTTATCATTCCTTTCTCTGTGGTTTGGCGGCAGGATGTATAGCTTCATTTAGCGTGAATCCTTTTGATGGTAAGACTTTCAGGGTGCCATGCGCCAAGGAAAACTTGGGGAAATTTAAATATTTTCAAGGTCAGATATTGTTAGGGAATTTTGTAAACTGTGCGGGAAATTTGAAGATACAGGCTAATGTCAGGCTATTTTGAGAAAATAAGATGCAGTTCCATATATTCCTCTGACCAGTGGCAACCCTGACTTTAACTCATTACTACATGACAAAATTTTAGGGTGATCCACTTCAAAAGCTGCTACAAATGACAAAATGGAAGTTATTAAAGATAGGATTTGTGTAAAATATGACATAGAAAATATTGAGACAAAAGGAGAAACTGCTGATTATCAGCAGTTTCTTCTTTTGTCTCAATGTTTTCCCAAGCCTTTTCTCCTATGGACGTCAAAACCAGGTCTTGTTTGGGAAAGGGTTAACTCATTACTACATGACAAAATTTTAGTTAAGACTTGTCCAAATTCAAAGATGTTGCAGACAACATTTTCAAATTGGTAAAACTTTGAAATTATACAACTTTCTTGGAAGAAACCATTTTGGGAAATGAAGAAATTGCTTGTCACTAGCAATTTCTTCATTTTCCACAATACTTTCCAAAGACTTTATCTTTTTTGAAGTCAGAAGGAGTCAATTTCAGGTAATTTGTTAAGAGATGAAAGATTGTTTTACTCTAGTCTTTTTGTCTGTCTATTCGTCCATGTGTCTGTCTGAAAACTTAACATTGGCCATTTCGTCAGGGGCATTAGTGTTTCATAAAAACACATCTTGTTAATTGTATATTTTTCAGTGGTGAAAACAAGATTACAGACTTTGAAAAAGGGTAAAGGAGAAGCAAATTATGAAGGCATCTGGGATTGTTCTAAGTATGTAACATCTTTATTAATTGAAGCAATTTAAATTGTTTAAACTTTTCCCAAACAAGACCTGGTTTTAACATCCTCAATTCTGACAAACAATAGTATTTTCGCATGTGTTGTTATAAAGCCTCATAGCTTTTATAATTACACAAGCGATTTATCAATATACAAGTATAATGTTAAACCAAGACTATTTTTAGCTCCAAATTCATTGCTATTTGAACAAGTTTGTCATTTGGGAAATTGTTGTAGTGAGTTTTCAATATTTCAAGAAAGTGAATGCAAATGAAGGAATGACATTACATGACCTAGTTTTAATATAATATATAACAGTTAACCTAGTCTATTTTTGGCAAGCCGGGACTTAATGTCCGGGAAGCTAATGTTACTGCCCTAGTGTCGGCGTTGTGTCCCATAGCGACACATCGCGTCTTCAAAAACTTTAACTGGTCTATATCTGTCACTATTAGAGATACAGCCTTGATATTTCACACATGGATACTACATGTACCTTTCTTTTTGGACCATGAACTTTGACCTGGATCTTGACCTCAGAGTTTGACCTACATTTAAAAATCTTTTACCTGGTCTTCATGTCATGCTCTGTTAGTGATAGAGCCTTGATATTCCATACATGAATACCCCTTGCCAAGACCTTTCATTTTGGACCATGACCTTTGACCTTGTGACCTTTACCTTAAAGTTTGACATACTTAACCTGGCCTGTTTCTTAGGTACTATAAGAGATAGAGCCACTATATTTCACACATATATACCTCCTGCCAAAACCTTTCATTTTAGACCATGACCTTTGACCTCTTACCTTGGATTTTAATTGATTATATGACAAGGTCCCTTATAGGAGAGCTACTTTGTCCGCGGACAAATATTGTTAGCACAAAATTCATTGCTATTTTAACAAGTGTAAAATTTGTTGTTTTCAACATTTCAGGAAAGTGTACAAAAATGAGGGATTTACAGCGTTTTTCAAGGGAGCAACATGTAGAATTCTAGTGATAGCCCCATTGTTTGGGATTGCACAGACGGTGTATTATTTTGGTATAGCTGAGTACCTGCTTGGGTATCCAAGATCTTAACCCTTTCCCAAACAAGACCTAGTTCTAAGGAAAAAGGCTTAGGAAAACATTGAGGCAAAAGAAGAAAATGCTGATAGCCAGCATTTTCTCCTTTTGCCCCAATATTTTCTAGGTGTATTATTTTGGTATATCTGAATACCTGCTAGGGTATCCAAGATCTTAATGGATGTATGACTATACTCTTAACCCTTTCCCAAACAGCAAAATTTTAGGGAGGTCCAAAAAAAAAGCTGCTGTAGACAACAAAAATGCTGAATATAAAGATAAGGCTGAGAAATGGTATTTCACAGAAAATATTGAGGCAAAAGCAGAAAATGCTGATCATCAGCATTTTCTTCTTTTGTCTCAATGTTTTCCCAAGCCATTTCTACTATGGACATCAAAATCAGGTCTTGTTTGGGAATGAGTTAACTTATTCCGGCATAGCAAGGCTTTATGACACTCATGAAGAAAAATGATCGGGAAAATATTTTATCATCTTAACCCATTACCAGATGACAAAATTTTAGACTGGTCCAAATGGAGTTGCAGACAACAATATCAAGTTGATGAAATTTTAAAATTATTTCGATTTCGGGTAAGAAAACATTGTGGAAAATGAAGAAATTGCTTGTCACAAAACATTGTGGAAAATGAAGAAATTGCTTGTGACAAGCAATTTATTCATTTTCCGCAATGATTACCAAGCCTTTTCTTGTGAGGAAATGGAAAGGCCTCACTGTGCAGTAATGGGATAATCGATGTATGATTGTACCCTCCAAATTCTATTTGGCGGGTATATAGGAGTCAGCTTGTTGGTTTGTCCATCTAAGTTTTTCAGACCAATTTATTCAAACTTTACATGAAGACTTCTAAGCAGAAATGTGCATATCAAATTTTGGTTCTTGTCCATTGATTCTTACAGAAAAATGGCCTGTCAGTGAATTTTCTTGTCCACTCAATTTCTCTGTAATTGATTGATGGATTTTGTTCAAACTTCAGAAGTATACCCAGTAGTAATCATAGATATGCATAGCAAACTTTTTTCATGATTTATTTATTTGTAAATGAAATAAGACCCATTGTTGAAAATTGCAGATTTTTGCAACATTAACCTGTTATGGGACAAGGATCAATTGGGGATAGGGCAGTGGTATGATCACATTTAGTGTTAGCTCTAGTTTTAACGAGAGATATGAGAAGGGTAACAAACTATTGGCTAGCTACACCAGTTTTAACCCATTACCAAACAACAATTTGTTAATGTATTTTACCTTGTTTTGTCAAAACTTGTTAATGTATTTTATTTAAAAATCGAACCAAGACAATTTGTTGATGTATTTTACCATGTTTTGTCAAAACTTGTTTCAAGTATTTTATTTACAGATGTAACTAAGATTTCCATGTTTTTAAAGTTGAGAAAGATATGAAGATGAACCTATTTTATCATGCTTCCTAAACTATGTTTGGAGGACATTAAAAGTTTCAGATGCTCTAAGATTTAATCAGCAGTTCTTGTATTAACCCATTACCATATGGCAAAATTTTGGACTTTCAATTTTAAAGATGTTGCAGACGACAATTTCAAGTTGATGAAAATTTTAAAATCTATTCATTTTGGGTTAGAAAACATTGTGGTAAATGAAGAAATTGCTTGTTACAAGCAATTTCTTTATTATCCACAATGTTTTCCAAAGCCATTGTATTGTAGGGAATTAAAAAGAGTTAAAGTGTGGAAATGGGTTGAAGAGCATATTCAGTCTTTATTTTCATGTTTTAATGCAACTGGCCAAAACTTAGAAGAGTTCTTCAAAGTACTTCAACAGTTTTGTACTCTTCTGACCACCTTGATATTCTTGTTTAATTTAGATTCTTTACTAATTGCACTGTATATAGCTTTGAAAAATAGGCCGACGTTACAAGATTTGGAAGAAATGTAACGATTTCTACTCTATAGATGACCTATTGTCTCCATTTTGTTTTTCAAAATAGGTTTCTCCCCCAGTACAGTTAATCATGCCCATGTGCTATTTTTTGTTATGTTTCACCTGTTTTTGTTTTGTT
Source organism: Fragum sueziense (assembly GCA_963680895.1). NCBI lineage: Eukaryota > Metazoa > Mollusca > Bivalvia > Cardiida > Cardiidae > Fragum > Fragum sueziense. The sequence goes on from OY804595.1 coordinate 61,109,285, forward strand.
AATGATTTTTAATTTACGAAGTGCTTGTCAACATGTGCATAAACAATGGTAATGATTACACAAAATGTCTATTTTATCAAACTCAATACTGCAAATCATTTTTGAATCATGAATAGTAAAAAAAACTTTGGTTATTTTAACATTGTCATCAAAATGCCTAGAAAACATTCATGGAAAAGAAAAAGGTCTGTTTATTGGTATAATAATTTTAAATTAATATCTACAGAATGACTTTTATTCCACTTATCACATAGACAAAGTATCGGAATGTTTCTTAAAGTAGTCCACCCCTAATGAGATTTGTGGGACATTGGAAATTTTTGTGCGACATCATATACATTTGAGCCAGGATCTTGAAAAAGGTCCCTTAAGGCTTTTGAGCCAAACATGGTTCAAGATCAGCCTGCCAGCATATACACACAGTCTGATCAGGAACCATGTTGTTCTCCAATACCTTTGTCTTGGTCTACTTCAACCATATGAGAGTAACATGGACCCAGGTCACATTGCACCCAGACACAGGCTGTTCTTGAAACACATCTGTCTCAAATGCTATAAGGGACTTTTTTCCAGATCCTGGCTCATTTTTTTTCATATCCGATTGAAAGTTAGAAAATATCGGCACTTCATTTCCCTGGCCAAATGCTTAAGACCATGTTTCATACATGTATAATCTCATTATGGGTGGACTACCACAAGCAATATTGCTTGGACTATGCAGTAATGCGTTATTAATAGACAGTTTGTACGTGAATTAACAGCTTTTTATGCATTTTACCTTATTATTATGATGTGCTCAAACTTACCTCAGTTTAACCCTTTACTAGATGGCAAAATAGCAGACTAGTCCAAATTCAAAGATGTTGCAGACTACAATTTCAAGTGAATAAGATTTTAAGTTTTTTGTCTTTTATGATAGAAAACATTGTGGGAAATGAAGATATTGCTTGTCACAAGCAATTTCTTCATTTTCCACAATTTTTCCAAAGCCTTTATCTTCTTGGGCATCAAAAAGCGTCACTGCGAGGTAATGGGTTGAATTTTACATAACAATTTTAGTGCTATTTTTGTTGAAAAGAGAAAATAAGGAAGAATTTGAAGATAAATGTTTCAAAGGCATTGTTTTAAATCATGTATATATTTTCAACCTTGTACACATGTAAATACATGTTACTTACAGACTAGATGCTTATTTTGGGGTGAAAATCTGGTCTCATAAAGTAGGGAAATGAAAACAGTGATGACAAAAGTCATTGAAGGAAATGTCATCATACAAACATATAGATCTAAGACAAAGGAGAAAAATTGCTCGTTATACACAATTTACTCTGCCCTCCGACTAAAACAGTTTGAGTATTCCTATACAAAGTTGCAACATAAAAAAAATTATTTTCTCAATACTGGCCAATAGACTATTTCATGTTACATTTTTTACCATACCATTTTCTATCTGGAAGCCTTTTAACCCATTACCACACAGTGACACCTTTTGATGCCAAACGAGATAAAGGGTATGGAAAACATGGAAAATGAAGAAATTGCTGGTAACAAGCAATTTCTTCATTTTCCACTATGTTTTCTACCCAAAAACGCCAAAAAAGTAAAATTTCATTTAGCTGAAATTGTTGTCTGCAACATCTTTGGAATTGGACAAGTTTAAATTTTGCTGTTTGTCAATGGGTTTAAGATTTCAAAAGTTCTGACTGGCTATCAACCCTGAAAGTACATTGTGTATTAATGAAGAGGAAATAGTACCAGGGCTTATTTTCTAGTCTAGGCTCACACATACACAAAAAAGCTTCCAGATAGAAAATGGTACCTTAAAACAAACAGTATGAAAAGGTCTATAATGCTTAATGGTTTCAATATGTGTAGTGTAAAGGTTGTATGTTGAAATCTTGTAAGGAAAAAATGTCTAGTTTCGTCTATTTGGATGAAATATACATAAACTAATTATTTGAATTTTTGTCACATAGGAAAGAAATTTTAGTTTGACAAGCCAAAATGTTGTCAAGATCATGTCATCCCTAGATTATAAGTAGAGATGCTCTGCCAGATTATTTATCATGAGCTATACTAAAATCAAATACACATATCCGAAGGTTGTATTATTTCTAGTCCTTTACCAGAGATATTATTTTTTCAAGTATTTTTAAATATTTATCCATATTTATAATTCATTTGACTTTGAATTTTCAATCTAAATGCTCTTCTTTTAAATTGATAAACCCTCTACCAAATAAGACCTAGTTTTGACATCCTTAACCCGTTACCGGGGCATAATATGTTGAAATTCAAATATGTTGCAGAGTAAATGTAGACAATAGATTGGTCCATAATCAAAGATGTTGCAGACAGCAATTTCAAGTGAATGAAATTTTATATATTGTGGTAGAAAACATTATGGGAAATGAAGGATTTGCAAACAAACAATTCTTCACTTTCAATGTTTTGACCAATCAATTTCATGGGGGAGGGGGTCAGGGGTATCAAAAAGCACCAATCTGTGGGAATGGGTTAAAAGAAAAAGCTTGGCAAAACGTAATAAGCAACAGAAGAAAATGCTGATAACCAGTATTTTCTTCTTTTGCCTAAAAACTTTCTGTGCAATATTGTATAAAAGACTCTGTACAAGTGTATATCAATATTGTTGTCTGCAGCAAGTTTTCAATTGGAATAGTTTAGATTTTTATTATACGCCGCCGGAGGCGGACGTATATTGGCGTCATCTTCTCCGTCTGTCCGTCCGTCCGTCCGTCCATCCGTACGTCCGTCCACTTTTCTTGTCAACGCAACTCCTCCTAAGTTTCTGGCTGGATCTTCTTGAAACTTGGTCAATGTTATCACCTCAATTGGTAGATTTGCATGAAGGAAGGATTTTATGGTTCGTTGATTTTTGCCTGAGTTATGCCCCCTTAAAACTTAGTCTCTGGGGCTTATTGAAATTGCATTCTTGTCAACGCAACTCCTCCTAAGTTTCTGGCTGGATCCTAATAAAACTTGGTCAATGTTATCACCTCAATTGGTAGATGTGCATGAAGGAAGGATTTTATGGTTCATTGATGTTTGCCAGAGTTATGCCCCTTAAAACTTAGTCTCTGGGGCTTATTGAAATTGCAGCCTTGTCAACGCAACTCCTCCTAAGATTCTGGCTAGATCTTAATGAAACTTGGTGGATGTTATAACCTCAATTGGTAGATGTGCATGAAGGATGAATTTTATGGTTCATTGATTTTTGCCTGAATTATGCCCCCTTAAAACTTAGTCTCTGGGGCTCATTGAAATTGCGGCCTTATAAACGCAACTCCTCCTAAGTTTCTGGCTGGATCTTAATGACACTTGGTCAATGTTATCACCTCAATTGGTAGATGTGCATGAAGGAAGGATTTTATGGTTCATTGATGTTTGCCAGAGTTATGCCCCTTAAAACTTAGTCTCTGGGGCTTATTGAAATTGCAGCCTTGTCAACGCAACTCCTCCTAAGATTCTGGCTGCATCCTAATGAAACTTAGTGGATGTTATTACCTTAATTGGTAGATATGCAAGAAGTAAGGATTTTATGGTTCATTGATTTTACCTGAGTTATGCCCCCTTCAATCTTAGTCTCTGGGGCTTAATGATATTTCAGCGAGCCTTGTGAACGATATTTCAGCCTTGTGAACGCAATTCCTTCCAGGTTTGTGACTGGATATTTATAAAAAACTTTTTGTGAACACAACTTTTTACAGGTTTTTGAGTGAATATTTATAAATCCTTGTCAATGTCATTTTTTTTTGTCTCAAGTTTTATAAGTGGCGGCGTATATTGTGACCATGGCACTCTTGTTGCCATTTGGGAAAGGGTTGAACTGATCAAGTAAAATTTGCTTGAAATTTGGAAGTAAGAAGAATTGAGTAAATGAAATTTAGGAATCTCATTTAATAATCAAATGTCATAATTTGTTGTAATTGTATATCATTTTATGTAAATCATCCTATTTTATGTACAATGAATGAAAGTTTTCTAAGAAAGTTTTTAAATATTATTAGGGTAAAACAATTGGCGCAGATTTTTCCAAAAACATGCACAATAAGAATAAGCAAGGCTGTGTCAAATGGGCCCTTTTTATAGGCCTGTCAAGACGTCGAGTTAAGGTTGATTTGATCATGTTATAACATATTTTGTACATTATCAACGAGAATTTATTTATAAGAAAGGCATTCCTACATTCCATATGTTAAAACAGTATTCTTTTGAACTGCATTATTAACTAATATATGAATATAATAGCTGTAACTATGGAGTGTCGAGTGTAACCTATATCTAATAGCTTCCAAAATCATTTTATGTCAAAATTCAAAACAATTGACCAAACGCCAATCGACAGATTGCTCCGCCCAACATAGAATTTAAGACAAACAATAGGGATGTGCTCGTTAATAGGGAACGATTTTATCCAGTTAATGGTGACGTAAAGTCGGACAAACAAAATAGTATTTTGTAGGTGTTGTTATAAAAGCTCGTAACTACGGCTTGATTTAAGCCGTAGTTACAAGATTTTATAACAACACCGACGGTTTATCTATCAAAACAACAGAAAACCTAGTCTATTGTTAGCACAAAATTCTTTGCCATTGGCATGTCGATTGTTTTGATTGTCAGTCGATAACACATGCAACGATGAACAATTTGGGCATGACATTTTTCTGATCGCCCATTGGCCAATCAATGTTTTTGATTGACTGTCGGCGTTTGGTCTATTGAGAAGTTCTGCTGACGACAATCTGGATGCAAAGATAGGGCCTTTGGTGATTCTTTTGCACATCACTGCACTGTAAATATTAAAGTATGAGAAAGTGCATCAGCATTTTCTCCTTTCTCCTCGATGTATTCTGTGCTATATTTTACACAAAATCCTAGCCATATCAACATCCATTTTTATGCTCCCCGAAGGGAGAGCATATAGTCGCCGCTTCGTCTGTCCGTCCGTCCGTCCGAAGCGATTTCTCTATAACCCTTGGGCCAAATCAAATGAAACTTACCATGTGAACTCCCTATGACATAATGCCGATGTACTTTTCCCAGTTTTTGGATTTGATGCCTCGTCATGGGAAAAGGGGACTTAAAGTCAAATGCACTTTTTCTCTAATTTCTCATAGTCAAATGGTCATATTTGAGTAGCAAATCAGATGCCCTTGACAATAAACTACTTGAAATTTGCGTATAAAAAGTATGTCATGGAAAAAGGGGGCTTAACGTTTGCTAGCCTAATCTTAGCTCTGCATGGCATACATTATTGTGACAATGCCTTAATCGGGGAGCATTGTCCGTCTCTGACGGCTCTTGTGTCATCTGAAGAACATTTGGTTACAGAATAGCGAAGTCCATTTTTTTGCTATTCAGGCAAGTGTTGAACATAGATGGAAACTTTTATACTCTTCTTGCTATATGAAGAGTATTTTACCTTATTTGAATAACACGAAAGTTTTTATGTGTTTGTTAGTTTCTTATTACATCATTGGATAATCTGATACATGTATGTGACACTCAATATGGGATATATTTTACCATTTTTGCATAACAAGAAAATGTTTTTGTTAGTTATTACTGCACAGCATTTAGTTTATAACATTCTGGTCAAGGTATTTGTGTTTCATTTTATCACTTGATGTGTATGAACATTTTTTAAGATGCAAGATTAACCTACCCTCAAACAACAAAATTGTAGACCCCTCTAATTTGAAAGGAGTTGCAGATGACTAAAGAAACTTTACTTCCAAAACTGCAAAATTTTGGACTGTTCCAATTTGAAAGCTGCTGGAGACAACAAAATAGATGATGGTTTGGAGTACAGTACAATGCAGAAAAGATTGAGATAAGAGGAGAAAATGCTTATTATTAACATTTTCTCCTTTTGCCTCAATCTTTTCTCAAACCTTTTCTAATAACAAGGTCAAAACCAGTTCTTGTTTGGAAAAGGGTGTCATCAAAATTAGGAAACATGAAATTATAGCCAAGGAAAAAAAATGAGAGGAAAGAAGTAATTGCTGAATATCAGCAATTTCTTCTTCCTTTCAATTCTTTCCCAAATTAATTTCTGCTAGGAATGTCAAAACCAGGTATTGTTTGGAAAAGGGTTAATCATGAATGGGAGAGGTGTAAAGAATTGAATTGAGAATGTATGTATTTAACTTGTCTAAAGTGGAAAGATATGTTATTTTTAATGCAGTCGGTTGAGTTGGGTTCGAAGCCCAGCTGGCATTTGACAAAAATCTTTCGTCTCCCACCAATGGATGACTTGTTTTATTATAAAGTGCTTTGAAATGTGCTATCTACTTTAATTCTGATTTTAAAACTTTCCCAAAATATCAATTGGTTTTGATGTCTCTTGGCAAGGGAGCTTTAGAAATCAATATGAGAAAAGAATGCTGGTAATCTTTCTTTTCTGGTTTTCTCTCAATGCTTTCCAAATCTTCCTTAATAAGGAGTATCAGAAGTAGGGAAAAGGTGAAATTAATGGGAAAAGTGGGGATGCCATTGTAAGTGCTTAATAACTGCTTATGTAACTAAAAGTAGTCTACATGCATGTTCTTACAATGGTTTTGCACTTGATTCTTTATGTTCAAAACCTCTTTTTAGTGAGTGTTCGTTAAAGTATTATGTTTGGTATTTGTCAGTATTTCTCAATAAATATTTATCTTACATAGCTTGAATTGTTTTATTATACTCTAAAATTGGAACATATGTGGGCGAGCAGCTGGAGTCTCGATAAGGATGTTGTGATACTATTGGTGATAGAAACAACAGGAATCAATGGTAAGGTGCTCCAGCTGCTGCGATATGACCTTAATGAACCCTATCCTAAATGGCAATTTAGAGGGTAGTCTAAATCAAAAGGTGTTGCAGACCACAAAATTCATGTTAAGAATGATCAGAATTGTGTGAAATATACCATGGAAAAATTTGTGACAAAAGGGGAAAATGCTGATTATCAGCATTTTCTTCTTTACTCTCAATGTTTTCTGAAACCTTTTCTATTAGGGACGTCAAAACCAGGTCTGGTTTGGGAAAGGGATAGTCAAGGGCGTAACGCCCATTACGCACACTACGCATGTGCGTAATGTAAAAAAGCAATGTCATTGTCAAATAACTATAATTCCTTAAAAAAAGACTTCGAATGAAGCTCAAATTCTGTCTCAAAGAAGGCTCAAAATCGTTCTGCTGCCATCCTGAATATCAAAATTTTCTCGGGGGATACTCTCGTGCTCCCCCCCCCCAACTCGCGCCTACGGCGCTCGAGAACGCCGTAGGCGTTCTTGCACGCCTTTGGCGTGCGTATAATTTAAAGTTTCCTGGTTACGCCCCTGATAGTAGTTTAAAAAGGTTTTTAACTTACTCCTTTCAATCAATCTTAATCTCCAAATATCAGTTAGGAATACAATTTTATATTTTTTGGTCTTTTGGAGTAGTAAACATTGTGGGAAATGAAGAAATTGCTTGTTACAAGCAATTTCTTCATTTTCCACAATGGCTTCCAAAGCATTTATCTTGAAGGGCATAAAAAAGCGTCGAACAATGTTTGGGAATGGGTTAAATAAGTACAAAATATGTACCCAGATACCTGTCTGTTACCTGCAGGTACTCACATAAAAATATGATTCATGAATTTGGTTGTCTCAATCACATTGTTGTATCTGTAGAATCACTGGTGGTGAACTCTGCCAAAGCATGGGACATTTTTTCGCGATCATAGTATTCTGTCAGTGTTGTTATAAAATATTGTAACTACGGCTTCGATAAAGCAGTGGTTACAAGATTTTATAACAACACAGATGGTTTGTCAATACATATCGGTAAACCCGGTGTATTTTTAGAACAAATTCATTGTTATTAGAAAAACTATCCAATCAGATCTTTAAACTCACATTTAAACGCAAAATATCTGTACCTTGGTGTAGCGAAAAACGCCCCTCGCTTTGGCCGAGTTCACCACCAGTGAGAATAATAGGAGAAATCTACTATTAGGAACATGCAGACGAGTTGACTCGGCCAAGTCAACTCGTCTGCATGTTCCTAATAGTGGATTTCTTGGTTACCCAATGAGCTAGCTGTCTTAACCTGAGCATTGACAAATTCTTAAACACTATATTTATAATTTTTTAACCCTTTCTCAAAGAGCAAAATGTCCAACTTGTCCAATTTAAAAGATGTTGTACATGAACTTTTCAGGTGAATGATATTTGACTTTTTTGGTCTTTCTTGGTAGAAAACATAGTGGGTGTGCAGATATTGCTTGACAAAAGCAAATTTCTTTCATTTTCCACAATGTTTTCAAAAGCCATTATTTTGTAGTATGTCAAAAAGTGTTAATGTGTTGGAAAGGTTTTAAAAGTTTTTGATTATCAGGATAAGGAAATGTCTGTAAGGGAAAAAATTCACAACGATCAATTCCAGTTTAACATTTCATTCAACAGAGTATACAGTAAAAACATATTATCAAGGAATTTGGTGCGAAATAACATAGCTTAGAAAATACGGAGGCAAAAGGAGAAAATGTTTGTTATCAGAACTTTTGTCACATTGTTCTCCCTAGCATTTTCCATTTCAAAAGCAGGTGATGTCTTGTTTTGGAAACAGTTATGTCATTATTGCAAATAATATAACGGCATCTGTTTACAACTATTTTACACTAAATCCTTGATAATCATTTAGCACTTCTACACAGTATTTCATGCTCATTTTCACTATGTATAAATACATGTATATTACAACAAGTCCATAATAGTTAAAATTATCCACAAAAAGTACAATTTACCATACAAGTTAAAACACACATTCGCACAATGTTCACTACATTGTTGGGTACAATAATTACCAATTTTCTTTTTGATTTAATGGTTGATTTGCTAACTTTCAAATGAATGTCTAGTATTTTGAAAGGGAATACAGAGATTTTAAGCTATAAATATTTTTTCATTTATAAAAACATTGCTTTAAACCAATCAATTTCAAACTTTGGGTGTAACAGTTGCTGGAACGTTTTCTTCTACATTTTCTAATACATACCGTATAGCACTTTATTTCTGCGGGGACTTTATTTCTGCTATTTCTGCGGTCGTGGACGGCACCGCAGAAATAAAATCCGCAGAATATTAATCCTGAATGTAGTGGTTGTTGTCATTCTGTAATTTTAGTCAATACATGGACAAGTTAAACTGTTACCACCCGATGGAAAGAACAATATCAAAACAATGGAGTGCTTTCCTATTCAAAAATGGTGTAACAACGGCTTTAACTTAGATGTAGATAAGACATTTTAGTTCATCAATAAACAATTATTTAACAAGTTTGACTGAAAGCTTGACACGTCTTCCTTTTCACACCTATCTGTATACGGTATTGTTTCCCATAACGCCTTTATAGATACTTTTAAATGAGTGGGATTATCCTTTTACCCTAACGGAGTAATTAGAAATCGTCTTTCAAACCATGTCTGATACTGACTGTAACTGATTTGATAGTGCAGAAATAAAATCTTTGATTTTGCAAAATGAGAGACCGCAGAAATATGTTCCGCGGAAATTTAACCCGCCTGATTTCTGGAAAAACCGCAGAATTTGGACCCTGCAGAAATAAAGTGCTATATGGTAGTTGATTTTAACCCTTTCCTAAAATGACAAACTTTGGGGATGGTCCAATATGAAAGAAATTGTAGACTACAAAATAATTCTTCTTAAAAGTAGAAAGTATATATGTAATAGCTTAGGAAATATTGAGGCAAAAGGAGAAACTGCTGGTTATCGGCAGTTTCTTCTTTTGTTTCAATGTTTTCCAAAGCCATTTCAATTAGAGACGTCAAAACCATGTCTTGTTTGGGAAAGGGTTAATTGGAAAATATTTCTGAATTTTCCCTTGAAGGATATCACCTTATGATCACAAATGATAAAGTAAATAAATCAAAGATCTGCACAACTATTTCAAATGAGATTCAAACTTCTAAACCAAACCGACATTAAAGATATCCTGAATATGTTACTGCATTATATTAAGTGCATCAGTTTCAATACACTACCTTCTGCTACAAGTAAATACTAAAAAAACTTTTTCTACAATACTGAAGTATTTTCAATTTTGTGTACTATGTTCCATATCAATTGTCCATAAACTCTCACAGCTAACCTGTTCTTCATTCAAAGTGATAGTCAAATTTGCTCCATCAGCAAAGTACTTCTCACAAACACTCAAAAAGTCATTGTTTCACATAGTTGCTTTTCAACAAAAACCTCATGACTGCAGCTTAAAACAAGCTGCAGTTACGAGGTTTTTTATGGAAAGGAATGATAGATGATAAAATTGTTTACAATCAAACTAACAATTCTTTTCTCACACAAGGAACACCGGATTTTTGAGTTACCATCTAGAAATAGTAAGCCCATTCCAATGATGTTCAATGACGTCAAATCAAAGCTCTACATTGTATGAACTCACTTTAACACTTTTCAAAACAAGACTGATTTTGACATTCCCAGTATAAAAGGTTTTAGAAAACATTGAGACAATAGTAGAAACTGCTGCAGTGCTAACCAGCAGTTTCTTTTTTGTCTCCATATTTTCTGTGCTATATTGTACACAAAACCTATCTTTATCAACATCCATTTTGTCATCTGAGACAGCTTTCAAACCGGACAACCGTAAAAGTTTGTAGTTTGGGAAAGTTTTATTTGCTTTTGTTTAATCAAAGTGAGAAGAAACAACATAAACTAGACGGACAATCTTGTATATTTCATGTTAGTGAAAAGGCATTACTTTCTCTTGCAAGTAGCTCCGAAACAAGTCATGTATATCAACATACAATTTTATAGATGTGTGGAAAAAATACAGTTTAATCAAAATTTGAACTTTTATCTAAATACAATTGTTTTTTACACCATTCCATATTGTATCCAAAAAACTTAATGATTTCCAGAATATCAATATTGTTTCAATATTTCATCTTTTAAAACCAAAGATAGTGCAACCTTATCACACCAAAATTCCATATTGATGCTTTTCAACAAAAACACTTCAGCTTGTATTAAGCTGCAGTTACGAGGTTTTTGTTCAAAAGTGACGGCATGCAATTACAATAGTTTTGCAAAAAAACTTTTATCAACTTTGTTTATGCAGTTGTTGAAGCCTGAATTGTGATATCACATCCTCGGACTTTCATCTCCGACGGTGGATCAATGAGAATTGCATTATAAAGTTCTTCAAGAGGAAGTTCAGGATCGGCTTTGGCTTTATTTGCTGCTTCATCTACCATTTTTCTGATGTCGACATCGATTTGCTGGAATGAGATGGAAAGAAACAGAAAATATATGGATTTAAATTCTGTATAATCTGCAAGCAAATTTCATCTTCTTTACACTTTTACACTACAATTGAGTTTTAAGTCAGCTGTTATATCCCAGCAACATTAACCCGGGACATCTACATATCGTCGTTGTTAATGCAAAACCTCGTATCTCGGTTTTGGAAAATTTTAAAGGGGAGGGAAAAAAGTGTAGTAACTTTTCCCAAACTGAAATGTCTTACTTGAAATTTGGACATGTTGTTCACAAATAATGTGTCATCAATACAGATCAGTCAAAATATCTCAAAACCTGCGAGAATCATCTACACTGGGCACACAAGTTTGTACTTTGAGAATCGCACCAAGCGACATACGAGGATTTGCATTTACACCGACGATATGTAATGACCCAACTTCGGCTATGTTTTCCTAACACGCTCAACTAACGGACAGTGCAGACGAAAATAAAGTTGTCCCAAGTTAATTTGGGTCGATAATGACACTCTATGCCAACGGCCAGCCAAAACACATCAACTTTTTACATATACTAATTTGTACACCTGGGTGAAGAGGAGCATTGTAAGGTAACTTTTTTGCTCAGAAAAATCCTAGGGCACCAGCGGGATTTGAACCCAAGAACATTTTGTCCAAAAGCATGCATCCTACAACTACAATAGATCATGGCGCCCAAATAAAGAATTTTTATGTATCAGTGAAATGTCCAGCCATTTTTCTAGGGAAAAAAGAAGCATTTCTTTTGCAGCATTTTCTTTAATCTGCAAAACTTTTTTCAAAGTAATTTGAAATTCCAGAATGGTAAAGGTATTGTATTTACCTTGAGTTCTTCAGCAGTAGCTAGTCCAGAGTCTACCAGTCTATTTCTGAGATTAATGATGGGATCTCTACGTTCTCTCACTTCCTGAATCTCATCTCTTGTACGATAACTGAAATATAAATACGATGAGATCTGAGATTGATGATGAGATGAGATTGATGATGAGATCTGAGATTAATGATGGGATCTCTATGTTCTCTAACTTCCTGAATCTAATCTCTCGTACGATAACTGAAATATAAATAAGCTGAGATCTGAGATTAATGATGGGATCTGAGATCAATGATGGGATCCCTACGTTCTCTTACTTCCTGAATCTCATCTCTTGTACGATAACTGAAATATAAATAAGATGAGATCTGAGATTGATGATGAGAGATGAGATTGATGATGAGAGATGAGATTGATGATGAGATCTGAGATTGATGATGAGATGAGATTGATGATGAGATCTGAGATTAATGATGGGATCTCTTCGCTCTCTTACTTCCTGAATCTCATCTCTCGTAAGATAATTGAAATATAATTGATAATTGATTTGCATTTCACATCCAACTCAACAGCTAAGATCATATGGAAACAAGGCCTGTATACTACCAACTGTACTATGACTGCGGCCAGTGGGACCAATAGTTCCGCTACAATCATCTATGGGTGATCACTTAGAGGCAGGGTGAGAATTTCACCCTTCTATTTGAATATTATCCCCCTACCACTTCTGAAAATACTGCACAAGGCCATAGGGAAGGCAAAGAAAATCCCCTGTCTACTTTGCTTAATGAATTTGATTCAAACTATTTACCTAGTTCTAGGATCAGACATACTATATCTGTATGTAGCTGTGTCTGTCACAATAGGGCCCATTCCTTTTAACACATATGCTTTAATTCTTACAATGGAGCCTTTCTTTACAAATTCTTATGAAATTGATTGATGAAGCTTTTAGTTTTGAAAGCTTTGGCAGGCAGTATAGAATAAGATCAGCCTGCACATTTGTGCAGCCTGACCTTGTTCTACACTGCCTGCTCGTTTTGATTAATCACGTGGCTTAAGCTAGTCCACTCCTAATTTGATACACATGACATCAGAATTATTCTGGCGATGTCATTTTAAAATGTTTACATCACCCGAATAGGTTTGGGTATGTAACAAACGTTAAAATGTCACACAAAAAATTCTGAAGTCACGTGAATCTCGTTAGAGGTGGACTACCTTCATCCCCTTAATTAGACTTTTTAAGGGTTTACCTTGTTCCAGGATCAGACATACTGTGACCATGATATCTGTATGTAGCTGCATCTATCACAATGGGGCCATTCTTTAACACATACTCTTTACAGAATCTTGTACACTCTTTGATGGCTAGAATATCCATACCGTCAACCTGTAAATAAATAGAAATGTTTATATTGCTGCTTTACAATGAAAATCTCGTAACTGCAGCTTAAAACAAGCTGCAGTTACGAGGTTATTGTTGAAAAGCTACGATATTAAATCTTTCCAGAACAGCAATATTTTAGCCAGGTCCAATTTCAAAGCTTCTGCAGATAACAAAGAGGATGTTGATAAATTGAGGGTTAGTCTACGATACAGCTCAAAAAATATTGAAGCAAAGGTAGAAAATGCCAGTTTTCAATTATTTTTCTGTAATATTTTCCAAATATTTTTTCATGGCATAGAAGTCAAATTTGTATTTGATCATTTTACTATAAGCAAGGAATGAGTACTGTTGAGCTTTGACCTTGCTAGATAAAATACTTTATGTTACAAAGTGTAAATTGATAAAAATATTGAAACTACTAACAATAGGAAAGAACTAAATTTAGGGAAAATTTACATAGAAGTGGGGGAAAAATATTTTATATGAAAGAATGATGAATCTTTTGTATCATACAAATTCCATAATTTAAGGTTTTTAACAGCTTTTATTTATTATCTGAATTTTCAGTTTTGCGTTTTTGGAGAATCACAATAAACATACCCATATTCCTGGTATATAATCTCCCCTTGTGTAGTAATCAGTACTGGCCGAGGCTCGTGACACGCTTGTACCCATTCCATAACCATTGTTCTCACACACAAATATTGCGGGTAAATCCCACAGCTTGGCAATGTTGAACGCCTCAAATAACTGACCCTGATTGGCTGCACCATCTCCGTACAATGTGATGCAGATGTTTGGTTTGTTTTCATATTTTTGAGCAAAAGCGATTCCTGCTCCAAGAGGTACCTACATAAAAAGTATTGAGAAATTACATTTAACAAATGCAGAAATTGGAATATCTTCTACACTGCGCATGCTTTTCATGGTTATTGCAGTAGTCTATCAACAAATGATTTCCTATCATTTCTCACACATGACAAACATGATTATATTACTTAATTTAAGCCACTTCCAGCTTATTTTACAACAATTAGTCTGTCAATTACTAATTATTACATTGATGACTTTGGTAAAATGTTATGAACAAATATGTTTAAGTCTTCCCAGAGCCACTTATTTTGTCATTTGCAACAACTTTCATAGTAGATCAGTCTAAAACTTTGTTGTTATTATTTTTTAAAAAACAAAAGTATTAATTCACCTGAGCACCAACTATTCCATTTCCACCATAGAAATTCTTTGCATACATGTGCATAGAACCACCTTTCCCTCTTGCACAACCAGATACACGACCTATAAAAGAAAGGATAAAATTTCTCTGTCATACAATTATATCATGTTGAATATGGCATACCTTTTATTAATTCATCTAAAAATCAGTTTTAAAATCGAAAAACTTTTGATTTAATTCATCAGTACATGTATTAACTAGTTATGATTCATAGACTAGAAATAAGTAGGTGAACTTCATTAAACCTTTCCCAAACGACAAAAACATACTTTGTGCAGAGGTTTAAAAATTACTTTAAAATACAGTCTGGCTTTATGTATTGGTTGAAAAATTTAAGAAACTTTCTTTACTAAATATTCTAATAAACAAAATATTTACCTGTGAGTTCAGCTAGTACCCCTAACACACTGATCCCGCGTATATAGGCCCAACCATGAGCTCTGTAAGCTGTAATGACGGCATCTTCTGGGGTGATAGCTGCCTCCATACCAACACAACACGCTTCCTGGTGAAAAGAGATTACAATTTAGTCTACATCACTAATCAGATTATACACATTCTTAGAATTAATGTGGTTACCATAATACCTTCAGATAACTCTGAAGGAGCTTAGAGTAAAGGGATATTGGTATTCATGCTATTCCATGCCAAAATCCTGACAATACTATCCAAGTTTGTAATGTCCTATATGAAATAAATTAGCTTCAGTTAAACATTTTCTTAATTACCTCTTCACAAGTAAGTGTATTGTGTAGAGAGCAAAGGTCTTAAGAAAGGTAGTTCTATTTGGGTGTTATCCTATGGCTACTTTTGTTAATATTACATGGGTTTTGTAAGGAAAATACAGGGGTTTCAATAATTTTTTGGCCACCTGGGCCAGAAGCCAAAGTAGGCGGGGGATTTTCTATGTATACCCTATTAATCCTATACAAAATTTTCAAAAGTAGCAGGGGGATTGTACTCAATTTCAGTCAAATAGGAGGGGGAAATCCCTGCCCCCCCCCCCCCCCCCCGCCTCTTAATGAAACCCCTGAAAATATAGAAAATCTCCTGCTTACCTTGCCTCAAGTTTCAGTTGAGCCAAGAATTATCAAATACCCTAAGAGTTTGAATTATACTATTTGGAAAAGTTTATACAAACTAACCTGTCCCGAGTACAAGTGACAAAACCCTCTAATAGCTTTAGATTTGTATAGATTGGCTGCGACTGTCTCCATACGTCTGATTGTCATCATTTCATTGTAATACTTGAGTCCTTCCTCTCTTGTCATTGTTACTGTGGTACTGGGTGATTCTTCTAGTTTGTGGAGCTTGTACGGCTGAAGGAAATTAAAAGAAACAGGGCTACAGATAAGAGGGGGTAAAGACATTCAAAAATCATCATTCCAAATCCAAACCCTATGTTGTGGCTACTCATTGGAATCGTCTCAGAGAGACGATTCCAATGAGTACCCACTATACTCAGGTTCGATGATAAATAAAGTCAATATTGCATTTCGAAAAGCCTTTACTCCCTCTTATGTTGAAGCTTTAGCTTTATATTTGTATAGATTGGCAGTCACTGTCTCCATACGTCTGATTGTCATCTTCTCTAGTCATTGTGACTGTCATACTGGGTGACTCTTCTAGTTAGTGGAGCTTGTACGGCTGTAGAAATTTAGTTTGAGTTTATTGGGGTTTTACGCCCTTTTCAACTACCAGGGTCATATCGCAGCGGCTGGAGCACCTACCCATGGATTCTTGTTGTTTCTCAAACCAATACTACCACAACACCCTTACTGAGCCTCCAGCTGCTCGCCTACTTAGGTTAACGATTTCAAACCCATTGGTGGGTGACAATTTCGTCAGAAAGGGTGTTAGCCGCGGCCGGGTATCGAACCCGAGACCTCTCGAATGAGGGTCAGATTCGCTGCCAACTGCGCTAAGGCCGCGGCCTCTGTAGAAATTTAAAAAAGACTACAGAGATTGGTGGCATTTCAATGTCAGAGTATTTAAGATTTATAGTAGCCTAATACCCAGAAAAGCTGTAACATCTCAGATAGGTTTAGATTTCAAATTTTATCTCACTTAAATTCTTAATTTGCTTTGATTAAAAAAATCCCTTTTGTTCTTGAGGAGTATCACATGTGCTGATCCAGATAATGGTATTATTATTTTTGTCCAGCTATACAGAGTTTCCATTCACGCAAAATTGTGCGTGAAACACGCATATTTGAAAGAAATCACGTACAAAATTACGGCCCCGTACGTGATTTCACGCACAAAAATTTGGATCAGCATCTTTAGGTGCCAGTTATTATTAGATCTAGATCTATATCAAACAATTCCGAAAGTGAAACTAACCAAGGAAACTCCGGAAACTAGAGTAAATCTGTGTTACTCATATGTGATGATTTGAGCAAGATCAAAAACGCCGCAAACACAGTCAATTGATGACGTAGTCATTCCAGTTTCAATATAACCACGTGATGTTTACGCACCCAAATAAGGTTACGTTTTACTATGATTTGTTTACAAAAGTAGCGCGCGCAACAAAGGGCGGGAAATGGGATGAAGCAATGAAAACAACACGCTATCTACGAAGTAAATACACTGACGTTAGATGGTTTTAGCACCGATGCGTTGTCTCTTTCTTTCATGCCGCCACGCGATTACACAAATTGACTCTTGATTACACAGATGAATTCTGTCTACATATTAAACTGGTGTGCTTGCTCGACCATTTAGACAGCAAATCTAGCTTTCGAATTATAAAAATAAAAAAGTAAGTGTTGCCAGTAATGTAAATTGGTGATTGATTTATCATTTACAGTAAATGATGGAGTCAAGTCTGAGCCACATTCGATTTTTGACCCACTTTTTTAAAAATATTTTTTTTATTGTCGCCTTACTCGCTTATGGCTTTTGAAGACGAAGTGGCGATCGCCAGCGCGTACCCTGTCTGTCATTTATACCGAAGAAACAAAACAAAAATACAATTTTTTGTGTACTTTGATAAAATTTTCGGAAACTACCGAAGATTCCCGAAAAACTGATATTTCCAAATGATTAATCGTACCACGTCGGCGAAGGATATCGGAATATAGCGATAATTCCGCGCAACACTTTTAATAAGCGTGCATTGCAAATTACACACATATTTCACTGTTTTATTGGTTTTTACCCCTATTTTCTGTCCCATACCCCCATTTTTCAATGACAGTGCGTGCAAAACCCTTAAATAAAAATCTGAGTGGAAACACTGCTATATTCCTTACCCATTCCCAAACACTTCGAACAGTGACACCTTTTGACACTCTAAAAAAGAAAGGCTTTGTAAAACATGGTGGAAAATGATGTCAGAAATTGCTTCTGATAAGCGATTGCTTCATTTCCCACAATGTTTTCAACACAAAAAATGTAAAATTGCATGCACTTAATGTTGTTGTCTTCAACAACTTTTAATTTGAAAAAGTCTAAAAAACATTTTTGTGGTTTGGTTAATCTGTCTGCAACATGTTACTACCTGAGTTTCAAATGTTGCCTCATTTACTGTGCTGTATTTGTGCATCTGAAGAAGTCCTGCAGCTCCCTGTAAAAGAAAAGGAGAATCAAACAATTTTTAATCAAAATAACTTTTTATCAGATAAGTTTTCAGCGTTTCACTTTTGTCTAGTCAATAATGTTGCAATGCAATCTGGATCATTTTATACTTTATGCTTGAAGAAAGATTAATCTGTGTCTGTCATAATTCAATCTTTAAACCTCTGATATAGAAAAATTCTTGGATGGCCGAAATTGAAAGCTGGCAGCTGATAAAGATTTTCTCTTTTTGCCTCAATAATTACATTTGCTATGTCTCAGTCCCACATAAATCATATTTTAGTTAACATTGATTTTGTTTACAGTTTTCTGTATCAACTTCAGAGTGGACCAGTCAAAATTTTAACAGGAAGACAGAGGGTAAAAACAATCATCAGGCTCTGTAAATAAAAATTGTTGTGACGCGTGGAACCAGCAAGTTGAGAGGTCATGAACTGTGACATATGAGGTCAAAGTGAGGCAGTACATATAGCACATGCCACCTGTGTACTGTGTAGTCTCCTGGAGGTCGGCCAACAGACAACATGTGTGGATGCTAACTGGAGACAACCAAGGACAATTACAGCCTATAACCACATTATAGTTCAGGTATTTACCCTACCCCCAAACTAGAACCCACCGGTTACTTTATTGGCGACGAGAATAATTTAAAAAAACCCATATTTGCATTGTTTGTTAGTTTTATCCAGCATCTTGAAAGGAGAATTTGTTTTTGCTTTCACGTCAGTTTCAGTAAATTCTGTTAATTCAGTTTTGCTGCCAGTTCAAGGTCATTTGTGTCCTTGTTAGTTTCTAAAGTAAAATTAATTTTTTACTTTGTCAGTTTCTTAGTAAAATTAACTTTTTACTTTGTCAGTTCAGAGTTTCACTCTGTTAGTTTCAGGTCAAATTAATTTTGCCCTGCTAGTTATTTAATTCTGCCAGTTTGTCTGTCAATTTTGCATTGTCAGTTCAGAATTAAATTCAGGCTTTCGGACATGCAAGGTCAAATGTTCTAAGCACATGGTCATTGAAGGACAACACCCCACCCACCTTTAACCTTGTCAGCTACGAGTTGAATATTCCGCTATTCACTGTTTGATTTCACTTTGGGTTTAGGCACTTTTCAGGATAGATTTGGAAAGAAATTGTTAGGCATGACATAGTTTTGGACCCGACTATGACAGTTTGTCTATGGCTAGTGGTTACATACCCAGTGAGCACCCCCCTTAAAACGGACTTGTTCGTTTTGAGTCTCTTTTTGACCATGCCAGGTTTTCATCTTAAAGTCAAAGGAAATGTTTCCTGGGTGTTCCCCTTTGTGCTTTTTGTTAAGTCCAGAGTATAGTACTCTGTCAGTTCAGTTAATTCTGCTGGTCCAGAATAGCTGTCAGTTGTTTTTTTTGTATTTTCTGTTTTTTTATTTCATGGTCAAACTGGATTTAATTCTGTCAGGAAACTGTTCAATTTATTTGGGAGTTCAGAATTAAATTGGCTCGAACTCTGCCAGTGTTTTTTTCTTGATTTGAGTGTTGGTTCAAGGTCAATGAGTACATACCCCACCCACTTGTCCTTTTACTGCTAAGTGAAATATTGGATATTTCTTTTTTATACTCAAATTGTCTCAGAGTTTATGGGTATCAGGTCCGGTTTAAAGTGTACTAGTCCATTTTGCAAGGCATGCAGAAATGTCAGAGATTTCGTGACTTAAGATTTAAGAATCTAGTTTGGGGAGGGTAATGCAGTAGATAATGTGGTTTAGGACCAAAGAGGCAATTTTTAATTGCTTCCAGCCAGTCGATGGGGTTGTCACGGATTTTATTCTGCAACCTCAAAGTAATTGTCCAAAAGACAGGGTAGTTAGTGGCTTTTAGTCCTTTCTAACATAAACCAGTCAAGAGCTTTTTAAGCTCTCAAGAGCATGACTAAGGTATGACTGACAGTTGAGATTGATTGTGCTTAAATTTGGTATCATGAAAAGATTTTAGTTAATCACTTGAATGTTTACTCTCTCTTGAAATTCAGGGAGGAGGGGAAAGGATTAGAGTTTTTTAGGATTAAAATTTAGCATTTCAAAATAAGCATCCATATCACATTTAGATCTAGCAAATTTGACTCAGGCTGTTGGCCATTCTAAAAAATGATCTGTCAGTTAAATAACTTTTAAACAGCATTTCTAGCAGTCATTGCTCTTGAACTAATCTCATTTTGGAAATGCATGGTCTTTTAGGCTATGCATAGACCCGGACCCTTGTTAGTCTTTTAGATTGAACAAGGTAATAAACTCCATGCCATAGGGTGATTCTGTCTTGTCTTTTAGACGGACCAAACGAGAACATCCAGTCCTTGGGATCATGCGCACCAGGAAGTACCAGTGTTTAGTCTTTTAGACTAAGCACACATAAGAATACAATATCTGGTTTCAGTCTTTTAGACTTAAGTTTGAAGCAGCAAAGTAAATGGAAATTTTAAGGCAAGTGAAGAAACAACTGAGGCTTTCCTTTGGTATATAAGGTCAATCTCATCAAAGGTGAATAATATCAAATGCTTTGAACAATGTAAAACTTTTCATATATGAATTATTGAACCGCTGCAAATAATAAGGGATGATTACACTTTCAGAACAGAAAATTGACAGAAAATAATGCATTGCTTCCCTAGTATTCATGAGGTTAAGGGGGAATGCTCCAGTTTTTCGGAACACTCGGTCATTACTGTAGTAAATTAAAGGTTTCGTACCAATATGTTTCGCTACCATATTTTCAATAATATAACACATCATTACAATTTACCATTTTCGATGGTAAAAGTGTATTTATTATGCGAAACTGATTTCCTCAAGATGGAAATCGGTTATTTAGAGCAAGACAGTCGTAAGTGTTTATGCAGTTACCACTGTTTTGCGTCATTTTATTCAGGTGTAGCTGATAAAAAGTGCAGTAATTCACTAAAAAGTGCGCTGACCTATTCATTTTCTCTTTGAATTATTACCAGGACATGTTGCTTAATACAATGAGGGAGTTTTATCAAATTCTATTATGTAGAACTTGAAATATTTCCAAAAATATGCAAATTTTGGCATAAAACACTTCAGCTTCGTTGATCTAACCGAACACGTGAGCATGCTGTTTTATACATTTACGCGTTTTTAATAGCACATATTTTGGGTTTTCTGTTCTTAATAAATGTAAGGCGTTACTTTAAGTCCGTTTTCGGAACTAAACGATGAATATACAGCATTTTATTAGCATTTTAGTGACCTTGGACAGGTGCAAGAAATTGTGCATTATTTCGATGTAGGGGTATGTGATATAAATGCCTATAAAATTCGAACAATATCGCTGACCATCCATTTTTATTTTATTTTTCAATTGGTTATAACATGTAATTTCAACATACAAAATATAAATAAATTCTATTATTGGGAAAAAATTTAGGAAACTGGAGCATTCCCCCTTAAAGCAATAAAACATTACCTGTTTATCTCTCATAGTTTACAGATTGAGAGTATTTGAAAACACAAAAGAACTTAATAATCTTTTACATTAAAAAGGGCTCATAAAAAATGCATGTTGTATAGCAAAGCAATAAAATCATGATTTAACCAAGGTTGAAGATTTCAAGGCTTACTGTAAGTTAATGCAACCTGGAAAGTTTACTTGGTAACATTTCCCAAATTGGTACCTCGGGTATGTTACAGACCATTTTCCCTACATCTTGGTTAGAATTAAGGAAATATTTGCGCACTTATTTCATTCTTTTCATGTTGAGAGTTGGGGGGAAAGTGGCAGATTTACAGTGGATGAAACCCAAAATTGGTTAGTGCAAAGTTAAACAGATGTGGTATTCTGAGGTTGAAAACATTTGTAGTAAAGTAGATCTAAGTCTGTATGAGAAAGATAAAGTTATGTGGGTTAAACATGATTGGTAAGATCTGTCTTAGCTTTTAGCTGGACAGACACAGGAAGATCAGTTATAGCTTTTAGTCTGACAAAATGATCAGATAATACAACCTATATACAATTAGCCCTAGATACAGGTAATGTTGGTCAATAAGCATGATTTACAGTGGCATGGAGAAGTTTCCAGTAAGGTGCAATAAGGACATAGAATGTAGGACCATGGCTTTTAGTCGTGTAAGGCAAAGAAACTATTACATTCATACTCAAAGGACAGTAATTTCAGGGACAGTTCAGAAAGTAAAGTTTTGGTATAGCTCTATACTATTGGGTTAGGTTTTTGGAGGGGTAACAGGCTATACTGTGTTGTATGTCCGTAAGAACACTTGATGCCTGGTTCCAAAACATTAAGAGTGTATAGTGCTAAAGGGTCAGTGTGGTTTAAAAGTTTAGGAGTCAGCTAGGGTACATGGTTTGGGGGTAGCGCCTCATTCCATGAGGGGGTTAACTTTTAATTACTGAGTTTAGAAAAGCTCTATGGTCAAGTTACAGCTGACATATCTGTCGAGGAAGGGGTTGGGGGACTGTGTGGTCGGCTGGTGTACTTGGTTTGGGGGTAGCGCCTCATTCCATGTTAAGATTAACACCGTTAGGGACTCGGGTCATAGAAGGCGGTCGCACCTCAAGGACAAAAAGTCCTTGTGGCTCTATGGACGAGTTGTGGCTGGACAATATGTCTGTCAGCTTTTTCAGTAGGTCCAAAGTAAGATGGCAGATAAGCAAAAGAAACCACTGAAGCAAGCAAAGTAAGTTAAGTTTTAATTGGAGTATTTTGCAAGTTAATAGTTGCCTATAGAGGATTGTTCAATTAAGTCAATCTAATGAGTTTCATATGTCCAAAATAACCAATGTATCATCAGAATGGCTTTTAGTCTCTGAATATATTGATACCTAGCAGAAGCACCTTACAAGCCGACTAGGACATTAATGTCTGGTAAGTTCTTTCTAGCTTTTAGCTGGATAAGTAAAGCGTCTAAAGGCTTTTAGCTTTGTGCAGACATCAGGCATTACAGTGGCTTTTAGCCCTAGCATTGTATTGGCTTTTAGTCGTACATGCAGTACTCAGGTAAAACTATCACTTTGACAGAGAAGCTATCCTCCCAGATGCAAGTTTTGTTAGGATGGAACTAATTCCATTTAGAGAAAGTCGGGGGGAATGTTGTGACGCGTGGAACCAGCAAGTTGAGAGGTCATGAACTGTGACATATGAGGTCAAAGTGAGGCAGTACATATAGCACGTGCCACCTGTGTACTGTGTAGTCTCCTGGAGGTCGGCCAACAGACAACATGTGTGGATGCTAACTGGAGACAACCAAGGACAATTACAGCCTATAACCACATTATAGTTCAGGTATTTACCCTACCCCCAAACTAGAACCCACCGGTTACTTTAAAATAATGAAATATTCTTCATTCTTGTAGGAAGCTGACAACAAATTCTACTTTTTATATAAATTTACCAAAATTTCTTTGAATTATAGTAAATAGTTTTCATTCTTCTTTGATCATTAATAAATACAAGAAAGACAGTTACTCATCCGGATACTAGTTAACAGTCGGTTTCTAATCTAGTTAAGTAAATTCTGCAGAAATCTAAATCCTCAGAAAACTATTCGATGGCAGAAATCGTAGCATATTTTATTTGTTTAAGAAAAAATACTATATTTACATTCTTTGCAGAGACCCCAGGACGAAGGAATCGAAGTGTAGACAGCATTTTTGTTGTCGAAATCCAAGGTCGAACGGTGGAATACTCTTCAAATTGAACAACAAAGCTATTTTAGGACTCTTTCGAGCTTCCTACTCAAATCACACACAAAATTCGCTTGAGTTCATGAGCAATTTTCTGTTTGGAAATAACAAGAAACCCATAGAAAAGTGGAGAATGTGGAGAAAATTATCACTGTAAAGAATTTGAGCAAGAGCTATTCACAAAAACTCGTTTGAAACGAAAAAAACTATTCTGGTTCCCGCTTTGCAAAATGTTGCAAAATGTTGATTGGTTCCCATTTCTCTGAGGTTGTTGACTGTTGAAATGTCAAAGGGGCAGGAGGTGAAAATGTCCGATAATCAAGACCTAAAGGTTTTGTCAATCCAGAGTACTGTTGTTTCTGGATATGTTGGCAATAAATGTGCAACATTTTCTCTTCAGGTAAGTTCAAGTATTCCGTTTTACACAGAAAAAAGAGAATGTAATTGTGATGAAAAATTGTCAATCAAAGTATTGAAGGCACTGAAAGTTTGACACACATGGTTCAGTCATGGCGAGGAACTGTCACACATGTCACTAGTATTGGGCTGTCCTACTCTTTTTAAAAAGTGGCAAATCGTTGAAGGTAATGAATGGTGGCAGTGGCGGATACAGAGGTGTACAGGGGTTCAAACAAAACCTAGAGCTCTGAACATTGCCTGGTTATTTCATTTTCATTTTTAGAAAGTCTGTCAAAACTGTGTAATAAAAGGAGAACGAGCCCCCCTTATTGTAAGCTCGGACTCTTCCTAGATCTACCACTGAGAGGGGAGCGGGCAGGTTTCAGAGCACATACCGACCTAGTCCTATTTATAAGCCCTGTCATATTTTTATCTTTGTCATGATGCCAGTAATACCCATCATTTCCATGGGGTTTCAATGGATATCCCCCTTGTGATTTTAGATGTCTGGAGAAGCAAATTTAGTTCATTTTAGCATTTTTTTTAGTTTGAAACTCAGCTCATTTCACAGGTTTCAAGCTAAATGCTTATGACCAAAACCATTTTCAACCAAAAAAGTAGTACAAGTATGACCATGGTTGTAGCAGCTGTACCAATGATAATATTGTAGTATTGTCCGTTCAGAGTTTACTCTGCAATTAATCCAAGTTTTCTCTGATGAAAATTTGCTCCTTGTAATTTGGATGTCGCTATAGCAACATCAAAATATCAAAGAGCAAATTTTCATCAGAGAAGACTCAGATTATTCTGCAGTCAGCATATCAATTAGATGATATTTTTAAATCTTTTGTGTCATACTGTCATATGAAAGTGTCCAACATTATCCAATGTCATAGTCTACACTGTCAGATATACACACTAGCTCAAATACTCAAACATTGGTTCACATGAGACTTGAAAGCCAAAATTCTGTGGCTGGCAAAATGTTAACTTCAAACTCAATGAATGTGGGTTAAAGTAGTTAATCAATACATTATAGACTTGAAACACATTTTTGTTTGATTTCAGGTTTTAGGCTATGATGTCTGTCCAGTGAATTCAGTCCAACTTTCTAATCACACAGGTATGAATTGCCATCAAAGTCATATTCTTGAATTGACTTGCATTTCATTATCTGCAGCAGCTGTCAAATCAGAACATTCTAACATTTTGCCATTCATGCTTCCTTTGATATAATTCTTACACATAAAACCAAGCCTGTAAGTTAGTAATGCTCTAGACAATATCAATTATCAAATCCAGTGATTCAAATGTTGGTGTTAATTTTCCTTCCAAGTGTTGACTGAAGTAATTTGTGTCTCTTCCATTTGTGATTCATCCATACTTGGGCTGATTATGAGATGAGTAGCTTCAGCTTAAAATTCGATGTTATGCGTGTACTGTCGGGTAAAATGTCAGAAAAACAGGGTTAGGTGCTATGCACAAAAATAAAACTATTGAAATAATCAATGCATAATATAATCCTCAAATTTTTTGTTGTTGCATATTGTTTGGGAAAGGATTGCACAATTTCAGACTGCTCAATTCAACCCATTGATGATTCCCATATAATTACTTTTTTTTGACTCCCCATCAGATAAAGGATTTGGAAAACATTGTGGAAAATGAAGAAACTGCCTGTTACAATTTCTTCATTTTCCACTTGTCTTCTACCTAGAAATACCAAACATTGAAAACATACAAATAGGACCTGTCACCTGTCCAAAATTGTTGTTTTGTAAAGGGTTAGAAGGAGTTTTATCTGACAAAATGATTTATGGCAAAAGTAGAATACATGTCTGGTATCTAAGCAAAGAAAGAATTAAAGAAAAGGGAGAAATTGATGATTATCAACAATTTCTTCTTTTCTTTCAATATTTTCCCAAACTATTTCTGCTAGGGATGTCAGAACCAGGGGCCCATATTATCAACAATCTTACAACCACATTTTTGTGTAAATAGGGTATCAAAACATCTGATTGAATAAGAAATCAGTTGGGGCAAATCAGGTTTGTTGTTACAAGTAATAACGCAAAAAATAAACAGAATTGTTGATAATATGGGCCCCAGGTCTTATTGGAAAAGGGTTGATAGACCAGACAAATTTTCATAACATGTCTGGATTCTTAACTATTTAGTCTGGAATGTAAACAAATGTTATCAAGCTAGTTATCAGAATTATGCAACTTTAACCCTTTTCAATACAACAAAATTTAGACTTATCAACATTCAAAGATGTTGTGGACCACAATTTAAAGTGAATAAAGCTTTACGCTTTTTGGTCTTTCGTGGAAGAAAAAAATTGCGGGAAATGAAGAAATTGCTGTTCACAAGCATTTTTTTCAATTTCCACATTGTTTTCCAAAGCCATCATCTTATGGGGAGTCAGAAAGAGTTATTGTGTTGGAATGGGGTAATCCTTTTCGAAACAAAACAAATTTAAACTCTTCCCATATGAAAGCTGTTGCAGACGACAAAATACACCATGATAAAGATAGGATTTGTGTACAATACTCTAAATAGTAATACAGAAAATATTTAGGCAAAAGGAGAAAATGCTGACAATCAGCATTTTCTTCTTTTGCCTCAATGTTTTCCCAAGCCTATTCTTTTAGGGACATTTAAAGCAGGTCTTGTTTGGGATAGGGTTAATCCTTTCCCAACATAGATGAATTTTGACATTCCCAGAGGTGGCAGGTCTGATAGGTAATGAATTTTTAAGTCGCTGAGCGCTCGGGCTGCGACTTATTGGTGCCATACGAGTTTTTCTGGGCAGGTCAAATAAGGTCAAAGACGGACCTCTTAACTTCTTCTGTATTTCTGCTTTGAGACAAAGTAGATCTCTGATTTCTTGTCCACACTTTGATTTAATATTGAAATTCGACTTTCTACAATTTCTAAACTGACATGCCAAATAATCATTGTTGAACGAGGAAATTATACGTTTTATGTAGAACTACTTTTTTGGCGGAGAAAATTTATCGCGCGCAATAATTCCGTTTTCTGAGGTATATTGGTCTAAGGGAAATAACCAGGTTTAAATTAGACAGTTTTCATGAAAGAGTTACTTCCCTTAGATAGTCAATATTCAATACTGTATATCTTCGGCTATAAGTCAAGGAAAAAACTATTCAGAATGTGGGGGAAATAGACATCGACTTTATGACTCGGCGACAATAAACATACGACAACGACGGAATACGCATTTGCTTGATTCTTTTTATAATAATAAATTCCATTTTAACAAGGTGTCTTGCTTGATATGCATCGTTCTGCCATTTCAAGCGTGTAATCTCGCAATCAATATGCCCTAAATTAACACACGGCATAATTGTACACAACAAGCAGTCGTCACTTTTCTTCGAAAACCTCGTAACTGCATATTGTTTTAATCTGCAATTACTTGGTGATGACAATAGCTTAAAAAATCGTGTGATCAAATTTGCCGAAAATTCGAAAAACTGTGCGGCTGAGAGTGATTTCGGCATCAGTGGAAAGCTAGTGAGAGACTGGCGAAAAAACAAGACAAAGATCTGTGATTGTCCAAAATCGCAGAAATGGAGGGTTATTCGGATCAGTCCCTATGAGCCACAGGAAAATGATCTGAATGATTGGATTTTGGAGTTACGGGCAAGTGGCTATGTTGTAAGTAGGATCGGGATTCGCGTCAAGGCCCTTCAACTCGACAAGGACCAAAATACAAAATCCAGGGCGAGTTCAAAGCTTCTTCTGGGTAGTGTTGCAGGTTCATGAATATTTTAGTCAATACCGGGAAGACCAGAAAAAAAACATTTTATTACACACCTGGCCAGCTTATCAATGGGAAAACCTACGGGACCACATCAATGAAACGAGACTTAACTACTCGGCTGGTTCCGTGATGTTGACGATCCCGAAATATGCAAGATGTGCATATCCGACGATTACTTTAAACAAAGGGTTTTACGTCGCCGGATTTACGGAAATGAAATTGTTGATTTGCAGGGTTGAATCTCGCGACCTGTAGGCGATCATAGACGGCACAAAAGCAGCTTTGCAAGTCACGGGCATTTTGTATGATACGGTTCCCCCGAAAGATCGCAGCTAAAACCTTACCTTCGTTTCAGATCAGAATAAATATTTCAGCCCACACGTTTTGATTTTTGTGTATGTATGGATAATCGTTAGCCCCAAAGTGTAATTCATGGATATTTACATTCATGTTCAATTTTCGTCATTTTGTTTACCCCAAAACAGAAATATTTTTTAGACTGCTCCATTTTGAAAGCTGTTGCATGCATACGACATAACTTCTTAAAAAAAGATTGAATTACATCATGGAAAGTATCTCGGGTGAACGGAGAAATGGCTAGTTATCGACAATTTCTTCTTTTCAATGTTTTCCAATCTTTTTGTTCCCATGATTGTCGTCGGAATCAAGTCTTGTTTGTGAAAGGATTTAAGAGAGAGGTTATATAGACGAACGTCGGCAAGTATTACTCTCCAAAGCCGATGTCTATTGATTAGATCATCAAAATACATTGCTAATTACATATCATTTCATAAGAGGTAATGTACTGTACTTTGTTTTAAGAGAGTAGCAAGTATAAGCACGAGTCATGTAGATCTACATCTGCAAGAAATTTTCTTTTCACTAAATACACTGAAATAGTCTACCCTTTGAATTTCGTTCTTCTTTTGAAAACTCTTTATGAAATTAAACTGTCTCTTAAATCTATCTACTCTAAAATTTAAAAATGTAGAGGTCAACACTCTAATAAATATTCACTAAAATGTGACCGATTAAGGGAGAGACTCGGGGTAAAGCTTCTTTTCTGACGATTGCCCTTTAAGTTCTAGATCTTTTATGAAGCAATGCTTGTAAAATTTATACAGATTGGTTGAAAAAGAGAATTGTCCCCGCCCATTCATTGACTTACTAGTTGATTGACATGCTTCTCAGATGAATAAGCACGTGATTCAGTCGGATCCATTTTTGTCGAGCCCGCTTGCGGTGAGCTCGACATAGTTGTCACAATGGCGGTTCGGTGTATGTGCGTTAGTGCGTTAGTGCGTTAGTGCGTTAGTGCGTGCGTCCGTCCGGATGGAGCTTGTCCGGGCCATAACTTCACCATGGATGGAGGGATTCAGAAATAACTTGGCACAAATGTCAAGCTCAGTAAGGCGGAGTGTCGCGTGCAAGAACCAGATTCCAAGCTCAAAGGTCAAGGTCAAACTTGGAGGTCAAATGTCAAAAATGAGAAGATTTTTGCTTGTCCGGGCCATAACTTCACCATGGATGGAGGGATTCAGAAATAACTTGGCACAAATGTCAAGCTCAGTAAGGCGGAGTGTCGCGTGCAAGAACCAGATTCCAAGCTCAAAGGTCAAGGTCAAACTTGGAGGTCAAATGTCAAAAATGAGAAGATTTTTGCTTGTCCGGGCCATAACTTCACCATGGATGGAGGGATTCAGAAATAACTTGGCACAAATGTCAAGCTCAGTAAGGCAGAGTGTCGCGTGCAAGAACCAGATTCCAAGCTCAAAGGTCAAGGTCAAACTTGGAGGTCAAATGTCAAAAATGAGATGATTTTTGCTTGTCCGGGCCATAACTTCACCATGGATGGAGGGATTCAGAAATAACTTGGCACAAATGTCAAGCTCAGTAAGGCAGAGTGTCGCGTGCAAGAACCAGATTCCAAGCTCAAAGGTCAAGGTCAAACTTGGAGGTCAAATGTCAAAAATGAGATGATTTTTGCTTGTCCGGGCCATAACTTCACCATGGATGGAGGGATTCAGAAATAACTTGGCACAAATGTCAAGCTCAGTAAGGCAGAGTGTCGCGTGCAAGAACCAGATTCCAAGCTCAAAGGTCAAGGTCAAACTTGGAGGTCAAATGTCAAAAATGAGATGATTTTTGCTTGTCCGGGCCATAACTTCACCATGGATGGAGGGATTCAGAAATAACTTGGCACAAATGTCAAGCTCAGTAAGGCGGAGTGTCGCGTGCAAAAACCAGATTCCAAGCTCAAAGGTCAAGGTCAAACTTGGAGGTCAAATGTCAAAAATGAGATGATTTTTGCTTGTCCGGGCCATAACTTCACCATGGATGGAGGGATTCAGAAATAACTTGGCACAAATGTCAAGCTCAGTAAGATGGAGTGTCGAGTGCAAGAACCAGATTCCAAGATGAAAGGTCAAGGTCAAACTTTGAGGTCAAATGTAAAAAATGAGTTGATTTTTGCTTGTCCGGGCCATTCCTTAACTTGGCACAAATGTCAAGCTCAGTAAGGCGGAGTGTCGCGTGCAAGAACCAGATTCCAAGCTCAAAGGTCAAGGTCAAACTTTGAGGTCAAATGTAATTTGGTTTTATGGACTTAGCATAAGGTCCCTTTTAGCGTGACGGGTCTATGGACTTAGCATAAGGTCCCTTTTAGCGTGACGGGTCACATATGTATACTCAAATTAATCCATTCTGGTATCTCGTTATAAATACATAGACATGTAATATTTTGTGAACAATAAACTGTCTCACCATGATCCCCATCATTCCAACTTATTTTGTCCCCACTTTTACAACGCCATTGTAATGACAGCTGTAGACATAGGTATGGTCTTCTTTCTTCAAAATGAGCGGGCTCGACATGTTGCCCTTCGGCATCTAGTGTTAAAAAAACAATATGACGTCTTGATGACGTAGCGTCTACTCAATCTGGGCTGGAATAGTGACTTCAAAAACACCGCCAACACCTGCTCAGTTATTTCGGAAACTGTTTCAAAATATGTTAGTTGGATTATTACCGGTGAATTTTTGGTTTGGATAATAGACTAACAGGTATCATTTTCTTCGTATCATCATGACATTATCGCTTGCCGACCAAAAACAAAATTACCTTCCGCATTTTATTGTCCTTGGTTTTTGTTTTGTAACGGTTACACATGCCCAACCTTTAAAAAGCAATTACGTCAGAGGTGCGTCATCTGTGCTCAGCGAGATTCAACACACCGTACAACCGGCTGCGTCGTCAACGAAGACAGATTCGGCATCTGATGTCAGGTGCATGGTAGGTCAAATTGATTTACTTTTATGAATAAACGAAAGGATCTTTGGTATTCTATAGTTGATAAATATGTGTATAAATGTTCAGTGCTAACTGCTTTTACAAAATAAACCTTTCCACGCATCCCTCGCAAATAAGGTCACAGTCATCGACGCAGCCGGTTGTACAGTGTGTTAATACTGCTGGGGATGTGTCTCGTTGACCTTGACCTTGTCTCGTTTCGAAGTAAAAATAGAATCTGTAAACACGCTTGTAAAGGATAGATCTATAGCAAAGTAAAGATGGATATTCGCCGTGATTGAGGTTTTTATGCATTGCAAATTGTTTTTCCATGTACAAATATGAGTTCCCGAATAGTTCAGAAGCATAAAAACGTAGCATGGGCCCCTTTCAGAAATCTGTAGTTACGACGTTTTTACTCCCAATCACTAAACACCCCAAAATTACCTACAAATTGGACCAATCTAACATTTTGAAAATAGATCTAGCTTCCACTGCTTTTCATATGTAGCATTCATTTTAACGATATAATTATCTATGGATTTGCTGTAGCCTATGGTATTATGAATTTGTATATATAGATATGGATGAAAAATAAAGCTGTGTTTCTCTGTAAATATTCTATAACTTGTTTTGTCTTTCATTTTATTATTGCTTTTTTTTCAATTTGTTTCTAAAGAATGTGATCTAATCACAAGTTCGGTCATCGTTTATAAACTTTATCGTCATTTTGACAAGATATATTTTGCGTACTTAAAATGGAGATCTAGGTCTTGTTTACATTGCATAAAACTTCATAGGTAAGAATTGATACTCTGTCAATCATATTTTTTGGTTTTTGCCCTTTGTTGATTTTCATATTTAATTGTTTGTCAAGAGCATTACTAAAAATTATGCGAGGTAGATTCGTGCAACTTCATAGGTGGATGGTGTCATTATGTAGAAGTGTATTGTACAAAAATATAACTCTGCTGATAATGTTCGTGGAGTTATTGCCAATTTTCCCTTTTCATTCTTGATGTAAATTAATACTACAATTGCACTACTTCAATTGTTAAAGGTTTACCCTTGTGGGGGCATACATACATTTCATTCAATACTTCAAAGCATTCTCTGATAGGATCATGAAAAGCAAATCTTGTTTTACAAATAATTCTGTTGTAGCGACTTTCAGGCCCTTCAGGGCTTTGATTTTTAAAAAGAACTATGCCGATCATGATCAGACTGTGTTTAACCCTTTCACTGCCATAGGCGACTTTTGTCGACGAGGGGTTTCTGCCATAGGCGACTTTTGTCGACAAATTTATGGGGACGAGTACCAACAACATAAAAAAAAAAAAATTTATTTCATAAATTACCTTTAAATTTTGGTCACATAATTATAGGTGCTTCATTTGTCTGTATGTGCTGAAAATTTGAAAGGAATCCATCAAATGAGTCAAAAGTTATGCATGTTTTTGTGAACAGGGTATCGAAATTTCTTCGAATTAATTCAGCGGTTAGAAACACGTTCGAAAAAAATATTTGGCAGTGAAAGGGTTAAGCCCTTATAGTATTTGTGCAAACTGATCTTGATCCATATTGATCTTTAACCCTTTCTCAAACAAGACCTGGTTTTGACGTCCCTAATAGAAAAGGCTTGGGAAAACATTGAAACAAAAGAAGAAACTGCTGATAACCAGCAGTTTCTCCTTTTGTCTCAATATTTTCTGCGCCACATTTACACAAATCCTGTCTTTAATAATATTCTTTTTGTCATTTGTTGCAGTTTTTGAAGTGGATCACCCTACAATTTTGTTGTTTGGGAAAGGGTTAAGGCCCTAATTATTAATATGTGACCCGTCACGCTAAAAGGGACCTTATCCGAAGTGTGAAAAGTATCGACCCTAGTCAGTCTGCGCAGTCCGTGCAGCCTGACTTGGATCGAAACTTTTCACTATAGTGTAATTTTCTTAATTTAGATTGTTTTGCCTATCTTGTAATGTATGTATTTCCCACATGCGATATCTGGTTGACCGCTGATGAGTCTGAAACTGTTCTCCAAATTTTGTTTTTTTGACTACCGATAAGGTCCCTTTTAGCGTGTCGGGTCACATATGTACATTAATAATATTTATCCAATGTCATTTTACACCAAATCTGGATTCAGAGTATGATATTTAATAGAAATTCAACTCAATTTGTTAGTTCTATAGTCGACATTAATGAACAACTCCAATGCCGTTTTAGACCAAAATCTGGATTCAGAGTATGACATTTAATAGAAACGCAACACAATTTGTTAGTTCTATAGTCGACATTAATAAACAACTCCAATGCCATTTTAGAACAAAATCTGGATTCGGGAGTATGATATTTAATAGAAATTCAACACAATTTGTTAGTTCTATAGTCGACATTAATAAACAACTCCAAT
The DNA here is from genome assembly GCA_963680895.1 of Fragum sueziense. Taxonomy (NCBI): domain Eukaryota; kingdom Metazoa; phylum Mollusca; class Bivalvia; order Cardiida; family Cardiidae; genus Fragum; species Fragum sueziense. The sequence goes on from OY804595.1 coordinate 61,143,212, forward strand.
GCCATTTTAGAACAAAATCTGGATTCAGAGTATGATATTTAATAGAAATTCAACACAATTTGTTAGTTCTATAGTCGACATTAATAAACAACTCCAATGCCATTTTAGAACAAAATCTGGATTCAGAGTATGATATTTAATAGAAATTCAACACAATTTGTTAGTTCTATAGTCGACATTAATAAACAACTCCAATGCCATTTTAGAACAAAATCTGGATTCAGAGTATGATATTTAATAGAAATTCAACACAATTTGTTAGTTTTATAGTCGACATTAATAAACAACTCCAATGCCATTTTAGACCAAATCTGGATTCAGAGTATGATATTTAATAGAAACTCAACACAATTTGTTAGTTCTATAGTCGACATTAATAAACAACTACAATGCCATTTTAGACCAAATCTGAATTCAGAGTATTATATTTGGTAGAAACGCAACACAATTTGTTAGTTCTATAGTCGACATTAATAAACAACTCCAATGCCATTTTAGATCAAATCTGGATTCAGAGTATTATATTTGGTAGAAACGCAACACAATTTGTTAGTTCTATAGTCAACATTAATAAACAACTCCAATGCCATTTTAGATCAAATCTGGATTCAGAGTATTATATTTAATAGAAACTCAACAGCTAGAGTCAACACAATTGGTTAGATCTATAGTCGACATTAATAAACAACTCCAATGCCATTTTAGATCAAAATCTGGATTCAGAGTATGAAATTTAGTAGAAACTCAACACAATTTGTTAGTTCTATAGTCGGCATTAATAAACAACTCAAATGTCATTTTAGGCAAAAATCTGGATTCAGAGTATGATGTTTGGTAGAAACGCAACACAATTTGCTCCTTCTAAAGTCAACACTAACAAATAACCCCAATGCCATTTTAGGCCAAAATCTGAATTCAGAGTATGATCTTTAATAGAAACTCTACACAATTTGTTAGTTCTAAGGTCGACACTAAATTGCTCAGAATGTATTTTTGGTGGATATCTAGGTTTTTTTTAAAAATTGGGTCATGTGAGGTCAAAAATGAGGTCACTAGGTCTGTTTGATAAAATCCTTCTTTTTGCTCAGAAGTGCCCATTTTTGGCCAAATTATTATGAAAATTGTTAAGAATGTTTTTTTTAATGATGTAAAGGTCATGTAAAAAGTTTGTCATGCAAGGTCAAAAACTAGGGCACAAGGTCAAATATCAAGAATTCCATTTATTAGTCAAGAAGTGCCAACTTTGGCTAAAATCTTGTTAAACGGCTCAGAATGCTTTTCTTTTGGATATTTAGGTCCATTTAAAAAGTTTGTTGTGTGAGGTCAAAAACTAGGTCACAAGGTCAAAGGTATTGAATCCCTTCTTTTTGCTAGTTCCAATTTTGGCTCAATTATTTTGAAAATTGCTCAGGATGTTTATTTTGATGATGTCTGTACTCTGTATACCTCACGATAAATGAACTGGCAGAGCAGTCCATGCTAATCGAATGGAATGTTCTGCCAGGTCAATTCTCGTCCGCTATAGGTCATTAAAAACTTGGGTCATGCAAGGTCAAAACTGGGTCAGTGGGTCAAATCTTGTTTTTGCTGTAAGAATTTATTACAATATTTGCTCAATCATTGTGAAATTTGTTCAAACCATCACTTTACAAGCAAAGAAGCCCTATGTTGTGGGTTTGGGAATTTTCAAGTGAGGAATTCAGACAAATTTATTTTGACCAGGTATCAGCTTATCAGCAATCATTGCTTAACCCTTTCCCAAACGACAAAATTTTAGGGTGATTCTAATTGAAAGCTGCTGAAGTTGACAAAATGAACACCAATAAAGACGAAATTCGTGAACAATTTAGCCCAGAAAATATTGAGGCAAAAGGAGAAAGTGCTGATTATCAGCACTTTCTTCTTTTGCCTCAATGTTTTCCCAAGCCTTTTCTAAAAGGGACGTCAAAACCAGGTCTTGTTTGGGAAAGGGTTAAGTAAATAGTTAGACTGTCTAAAGTCAATAATAGACCGTCCAAAATAAATAAAGGGCTGCCTTATCTGATAATGGAGCTCTTATCTGATGAAGGATAGAGCTACATTTAATCTTTTAAAATGTCTTAACCCTTTCCTATGATGTCCCTATTAAAAAAAGGCTTGGGGAATTATTGAGTCAAATGAAGAAAAGGCTGATAGTAAGCATTTTCTCATCTTGCCGCGCTATTTCAAAATTGAACAGTCTATTTCTTTTCTGTCTTAGTAAAGATTAAGCCCTTTCCCAGCCAAGGTTTAAGCCCTTTCCAAATTGTTTCATAACAGAAAGTCCTTAGTTTTATGCCTTTGAATTTGGCAAAATTGCCATTGTCATTCTTTTATATTCTTCTAATGTTATAAGATTGATTTCATGGTCTTGCCAGTATCTCAACTATGAATTCAGGTGAGCAATCTAGGGTCATCTTGGCCCTCTTGTTTCGAATTCAAATCCTATGTTGTGGGTACTCATTTGAATCGTCTCGACGAGACGATACAAATGAGTACCAACAACATAGGGTTTGATGATCACTGACAGCATTATTGCAGTTTGAAAAGTCACCACCCCCTCTTATCTGGAGCCCTGTACAATGTTTGGCACCATAATTTAGATCTCGGATGAGTTAGATTTTCACAACCTTATTGACCATAAGTTCTTTTTCAGTCTTAAAGTAATAAATATTAATTGAATTGAACAAAAGTGTTGCTCATATCATTTAGGTTCAGGTGAGCGATATAGGACCATCATGGTCCTCTTGTCTTCTTTTGCCTCAATATTTTCCATGCTACATGTATATTGTACCAAATGCCCATCTTTTTCAACATCCATTTTGTTTGCAACAGCTTTCAAATAAGACAACCCTAATATTTTGTTATTTGGGAAAGGATTAAATTTGACCTTACAATTTGTCATTTCATCTCACATTTTCAGGTTACAAGTGTTTTCAAGGCCAAGTGTTGAATTCTGAGGACATCGAGTGTTTATATGACGGGTTGAAGAAAAATGAAATTAACGGCCAATTTTCACATCTCATCACAGGTAATGTAACTTTTATAACCTTTTACAATGTATATAACAGCATATCCTCCCTTTCCTGTCAATATATTTTACCATATAATTATGTGACCCGTCATGCTAAAAAGGACCTTATCCGAACTCCAAAAATCCAAATTGTGACAAACTTATTAGTCTCAGCACAGGTCAACCAGATTTCGTATGCGAAAAATGAACATATATTAAAAAAGGGAAAACATTCCGGATTTAGAAAATTGCATAAAAGTGAAAAGTGTCGGCCCTAGTCTGGCTGCGCGGACTGCACAGACAGACTAGGGTTGATATTTTTCACACTTCCTTTAAGGTCCCTTTTAGCGTGACGGGTCACATCATCATCATCATCATCATCATCATCATCCTGTTTATATTATCCAGGCCTTCGATTAGTCCTCTGGTGAGGATAGGGCCTGGCTGCCCAGTCTGGATATATAAAAAAAAATGAAAATTTCATATTTTCATTCATACAATATGATCATGTGAATTAAGGTATTCCATTTACCATTTCCCAAACACTTCATGCAACTTTGGATGTTATCCATACCAATGCAAATTGATGATGGTATTTACCCTCTTCAAGTTCCAGGCGTCATGACAGTGCCAACAGAAATTGACAAGGGATACTGTACCTGTGTCAATTTAACCCTTTCCCAAACAAGACCTGGTTTTGACGTCCCTAACAGAAAAGGCTTGGGAAAACATTGAAACAAAAGAAGAAACTGCTGATAACCAGCAGTTTCTCCTTTTGTCTCAATATTTTCTGTGCTCTCTTATACACAAATCCTTCCTCTTTGGCATTAATTTTGTCATCTACAACATATTTCTAATTGGATCATCCTATAATTTGTCCGTTTGGGAAAGGGTTAAGTTGCTGAGGATGATGCCCGAAGATGCACAAAGAGTTTGGAATCTAATGATGAATGGAAAAGGTTAACATAAATTTTATTGGAAGGCTTAGTGCAAGACTATTATTATGTCAGGTACATTGAATGTGAGCATTTTAAACTTACGAAATTCTTATAAGAATCTCAAAGAAATATTCAGCCAATCAAATTGTTGTTTAAACCATCACCACACAGCTGTGACTCTTAACAAGATAAAGGCTTTGGAAAACATTGTGGAAAAATTAGAATTGGCTTGTTACAAGCAATTTCTTCATTTTCTGTGCAATGTGTTCTATCCAGAGAGACCATAAGATATAAAATTTTCTTCACTTGAAATTATCGTTTGCAGCATCTTTGAGTTTGGTACAGTCTAAAATGTTGCCGTTTGGTAATGGGTTAACTTGTGTTTTCTATCCAGAAAGACAAAAAATGTAAAATTCTATTCACTTGTAACCGTCGTCTGCGACATCTTTGAATTTGGAACAGTCTAAAGTATTGCCATTTGGGAAATTGTTTTAATCTGGTGAATTTCATTGTAGGTTACATTGGGTCCAAATCATTCCTTGAGAAAGTAGGAGAAATAATCCAGGACTTGAGGGACCACAATAAAGGGCTGATTTATGGTAAGATTACTCGAATATCTTAATGTTAACCCTTTCCCACACATTGAAGCTTTTGGACGCCCCTCAAAAGAAAGGCTGTGGAAAACATTGTGGAAAATGAAGAAATTGCTTGTGACAAGCAATTTCTTCATTTCCCACAATGTTTTCTACCAAGAAAGACCCCAAAATGTTACATTTTGTTCAGTGGAAATTGTCGTCTGCAACTCCTTACTAAGCTTTAATTTTGTTGTTTGGTAATGGGTTAAGAAAAAGATTAGGGATCTATCATCGATGTAACATGATGTGAAATAGTTCAGATTTATGATTATGATACAGGATTTTCCGTTGACACACAAATCATGTATTGTTGTCGCAATTTTAAAACAAATCACCCTCCAAAATTTACCTGTGGTTCATTAAATTAGTGATGCAAGTTTTAAAATCCAGCTTTTTGTAAAGAAAATGTATGAATATGTGTTGACCCCTATACCTGTAATTTGAGAAATAACCCCCTACTTGGAATGCAGGGAAGGGGGAGGGGGTTGTGATAGATGGAATTGTCAACTGCTTCCTGAAAGGTTCTATTTAAGTTCTTTGCTTTATCAATGTACCAATAAAGGATAAAATGCTTACAATATGCAGTTTTTGATTACTTTTCTCCCAAATGACAAAATTTTAGGCTCCTTCAATTTGAAATCTGCTGCTGACAACAATGAGGATCTTGATAAATATAGGATTTGTGTAGATCTACAATATGGTCACAGGTACAGAAAATATTGGGGCAATAGGGGAAATGCTTGTTATCAGCATTTTTATGCTCCCCGAAAAAATTTCGGGGGAGCATATAGTCGCCATGCTGTTCGTCCGTCCGTTCGTCCGTCCGGCTGTCCGTCCGTCCGTGTGTTCGTCCGTCCACAGCCAGATCTCAGTAACCCTTGGACCAAATTCAATGAAACTTCACATGTGAATTCCCTGGGATAATACCTAGGGACCTTTTTCTCCGTTTCTTAATTTGAGGCTGCGTCATGGAAAAAGGGGCCTAAGTGTAAAAATTAGTTTTTCTCCAATTTCTCTTCATCTAATGGGCAGAATTTAATGAAATTTTGTACTTATGTAATAAATAGGATGTTCTAGACCATATTTTATAAATTATGTGTGTACAAAAAGGCTGTCGTGGGAAAAGGGGGCTTAATGTATGATAAGTTTTTTTTTGTGACAAACACTTATTCGGGAAGCATAATCCGTCCGTGACGGCTCTTGTCTTCTTTTGCCTCACTGTTTTCCAAAGCCTTTTCTAGTAGGGACATTAAATCTGGATCTTGTTTTGGAAGGGGTTAATCTATAACCTATCAATGACGCTTTTTGTGACCTCTCAAGAAAAATGCTGGTGAAAAAAAAAGTGAAAAATGAAGGAATTGCTTGTGACAAGCAATTTCGTCATTTCCCACAATGTTTTTCTACCCAGAATGTTTAAAAAGTATGAAATATCATTCACTTGAAGTTGTTGTCGGCAACATCTTTGGCTGTCTGTTAATCCTTTCCCAAACAAGACCTGGTTTTGACCTCCCCAATAGAAAAGGTGTGGCAAAACATCGAGACAAAAGAAGAAACTGCTGATAACCAGCAGTTTCTCCTTTTGTCTCAATATTTTCTGTGCGATATTTTACACAATTCCTATCTTTAATAACATCCACTTTGTCATTTGTGGCAGTTTTTGAATTGGGTCACTCTGAAATTATGCCGTTTTGGAAAGGGTTAATGGGTTAAATCAAGCTTCTCATGTTTATTTCCAGTGTGCGATCCAGTAATGGGAGACAATGGAAACATGGTAAGGAAAGGATAACAGGATGAACATTTCATTCTTCTTAAGTTTTTGTGATTTTCTTCCTTTCTGCTTGTAAATTTCGTATTTTCACAGATTTTCAAGATAATTCGATATAAACTTTTGTGCCTTTTTCTTTGTATTGCATTTACAGTATTTTTACAAGTTTTTGATGTTAATGTTTCATTTTATTCTTTGGATATAGATCTACATGTATGCTCCTTTCTTGTAATGAATTTAAACAAAAATGTTGAATAATGATCATGCAATGTACTCATCACTGTTTAAGTTGTAGCATTGTTTTAATAATGGTCACTAATAACAAGAATAATTATCACTTCGTAGGCTGATTAGAACAACAATGTTGAATAATGATAATGCAATGTACTCATCAATGTTTAAGTTGTATTATTATTTTAACAATGGTCAATAATAACAAGAACTATTATCACTACATAGGCTGGCTTGAAAAGAGTGAGGTACACAATATAAAATCAGATTCCAAGGTTGCATGTGTACTAATATGATATTGCATGTTACTCATTTCCTATTTTACAAGGAGAATTTTAAAGCATATTTAGAGTTCCCAGGTTTATTGAGCTTTTTAGGAAAGAATGATATTAGCATGTTTCTAAAATAGATAAAGTTCATATTCTACTTCAAAATGTAGGAATTAAAAAATTGAGGATAAGTTTAGAATTGTTATCATGCTTTAAGACACATGAAGGTACAGTATATTAAAACATTAAAAAAGATTTCATTGTTTTGTAAAGCTATATAGCAAAATGCAAATATAGCAAAAAAATGAGTGTCTCATATAACTTCAATCATACTGAATAAAAAAAGAAACTTTCACAAAGTATGTGTCAGGTGTTATGTGCAATCTAATTGAAATATAGATCCTATCTCTCAGTAGGATCTAACGACGACCTGTTGAGGGTCATCTTCTGTGACCTTTCTTTGGACCAATCAGATTTTACTTTGGAAAACTTGAAAGATTTTTCGTATGCGCACGGGCATGCGCACTACCGTGCACACTACACTTCCGTTTCTAACGATAACAAGATTAGAAGCCATGGCTGCCTCCAGTATGGATTTCACTACAAAGACAAAGACCAAAGTCCGTTGATTTTGAGAGCAAAGATATGGCATTTATGAAGCAGATAGTATTCTGCACGGCAGCAACAGTTCAACACGATCATCACGCCAACCCGAAACAAAGGGATGTTAACTTATAAACGTATAAACTATATATTGGCAATTTGAATCAACGTATATCAGATTCCAAATTAGCTCAGTCGGTAGAGCGTCCGACCCATGAACATGATGACCAGGGATCGACTCCCACGTTGGCTTCATAATTTTTTTCAATTATGTATTTTATATTTTTCAAACTAAAAGTTTCTAGAATTCATGGATATAAAAACATAATTGGTAATTGTATTTTTATTTCGTTTTTGTAATTTCTAGAATAGTTTGGTATGGAAAAATGTAATTAAGATGATAAAAAATAGGGAGACAAAAAGATGAAGTCGGCGCGAGATTCGATCCACTAATCTACGGTTTTCAAGTCGGCAGCTCTACTAACTGAGCTAATCTGACTACTGCTGTAATCGTATACCAATTGTCAATATAGTATAGTTTATTTATGTTCAAAATTACACATCGCTCTACTTCGGGTTAGCACAATGATCGCACAAAACTGCCACTTAGTACAGTGCCAAAAATATACCGAAACCTTTCAACTTCATTAATAAATGCCATATCTTTGCTTTCAAACTAACGGACTTTGCTCTTTGTTCGTTGTCAAGTGTGTGTCTATCGACCGCAGCCATTTTGGTGTTGTTGTCAGGGACAACAGACCTGCGTTTGCAACGAGTGTTTTGATTGGTTGGTGTAAAAATAGAAAAAATGGAAATTCCCAGGTCACAGAAGATGACCCCTAATGCGCGATCTTCAGATGTAACATTATGAAATTATGTTATCTGGATTCATTCAGATTGGTGTTATGTGCTACCACTAAGATGTACACACTGGGTACGGACAAAAACCCACTGGGACATAAGCCCGCTAGACATAAGCCTACTGCACTAAAGCCCACTCAACTAGTACAAAAGTCCACTCCTTATATTAACCATTGGAATTATAACTCAATTTATGGGAAAAAAGTAATTTTTCTTCATAATTTAAAATTCTTTGTATAACATTTATGTTTTGTTGTTTGCTTATATTCACTTTATCAATTTCTTTCATTTAATTTTAGCATATTGGTACAAAATACAAAGCTTGATCATTTTATTATACTTTATTGATTTTCTTGTTTTCTTTGGTGTCAATACATTAAGGTGTCTATGAATTGATTTAAGATTATAATAATGTACATAAAATAAAATCAAAATGTTAATTATAATTAAAACAAACTTCATATATTGATATATAAGGGTGGAATTTTGTCCTAGTTTAGTGGGCTTTTGTTGTGTGGGCTTATATCCAGTGGGCTTATGTCCCAGCGGGCTTCTGTCCTAGGCTCGTACACACACATATACTTGTAGTACTTAGAACTTTTTAAAACTTGTTTTTTTCCAAGATTGGTTAATTTCCTTATGAAGGCCAGATATTTTTATTCAACATAAAATATGACTTTCATGTGGATGAAGGAAATCTAAATTTAAACTTGGTGAAAGTTTCTTTTTCGGTTCAATATATCACTGCTTTTCAACAAAAATCTCGTAACTGCAGTTATAAGATCTTTGTTGAAAAGCGGTGATATATTACATTGATTTTCTCCTATTGATCCATATTCATGTTTCATATGTGATAATGACTGATAAATGTTTGTAATATTTCCTTTTAGACTGAAATGATGGTCAGTTGTAAAAACTGTTGCTAGATAGATAGTTAACCCTTTCCCAAACGGCAAAATATTAGAGTGATCCATTTCAAAAACTGCCACAACTGACAAAATGGACTTACATAAAGATAGAATTTGGGTAAAATATGACATAGAAAATATTGAGAAAAAAGGAGAAACTGCTGGTTATCAGCAGTTTCTTCATTTGTCTCAATGTTTTTAAAAGCCTGTGCTATTAGGGATGTCAAAACCAGGTCTTGTTTGGGATAGGGTTAATTAATCCTTCATTAAAGAATACTTCTTTTTGTTGACTCAATTAAGATGAATCTGTAGAAAACATTGTGGGTAAAGTAGTAAATGCTGGCGATAAGCATTTTCTCCTTTCTCACAGTGTTTTGTCTCCTATAACATACATATAAAATGTTTCCTTTTGGAATTGTTTTCTCTTCTGCAACAGGCCCATTTTGGGTGGTCTTAAGTTTATGATCTAGAAAAAGGGTTGATATTCAAAGGATTTTGAAGGTTTTTTACCTTCCTCATTGTAGATAGTCATAAAACATAGTTTGAGAAAAAGATTCATTTATAGTTTAGGGTACACATTTTGCCATCCTAGACAAATACCTTTGAAAGGAGTATATGTACATGTACTTTATATCAATCAATTTTTATCTAGTTATCTCTTGTAATCAACCTGTTAAGGTATGCAACCCATCATTAGCACCAAAGAGCCAGAGGCGAAATTTTAAAAGTGCCAGTAGTTCCTAAACTGGTTTACATTTCCATTCTAAATACGAACTTAAGCATTTTGAACGGTTTAGAATTTTTCATCAATGCATACTTATGGAAATATTTGACAAAAGTGTTCAAAATTACCTCCTTTCACGGTGGGTAACCCACGTGACTTTTTGGAAGCGTACACACGGAAAAATCGCCCGCTTCAAGGTATGTTTTGTTTAATTTCTCAGCTTATACTCTACGGATTTTGAAGAGATAAAGTGCACGTAACGCGCCTTTGAGAGGGCTATTCCCGGCTCTAACTCACTCTGCCCGAAATCCAGTGGTTTCTTCAAACATTCGAGCCAAAGTTTTTTTTAGTGCAAAGCGAACGAGGGAAGCGTTCACATTTATAGTCCTAATTGTCAAGTTTTAGCTTTACCAGCCCATTTACACGAATGAATTGTGTACGCACGTACCGTCTAGTTAATATGTTCTTTAAAAATCCAAGGGTTTTGGTCAGAAAAGCGTTAATTATGATGTGATCATTAAAATAACGAAATGGGAAGCGTACACATCTGATTCATAATGGTAAGCGTACACACACAAAACTTGACCTGCTTCAGGTAAGAAATTGTGCATTATATATTTATTCGTGGATTTTCAAGTGGATTGTTGCAGTTCCTCTGCTGTATGAGTCATAAATGAATACAGCTTAAAAATGATCCCAATAGACCAGAAAAGACGACACAAGGGTCAGGACATACTTCTGCTCGGTCTGGATCGAATTTGGGAAAAGTACCAGACGTTTTCAATTAAGTCACACACTAGAGGAAAGAGATCAGTAATGTGGGGTACATGCAAAAATCCGCTCGCAAATTGACGCAGAATTAAGAAAGTTATTGCACAATTTCTGGCCTGAAGCGGTGCTATTTTGGCTGCAGTGTTACCATTTTTCTCTCTAGCCGGTTGGGATTTTTTGATAAAGTAAAATAACTTTACAAATATGTCATTTGAGTAAAGAGGTCAGTGAGGCGGTGCATATGCATTAATCCGCTTGAAATTTGACGTAGAAATAAGACAGTTATTGCATCCACAATTTCTTACCCGAAGCTGGGGTAATTCAAGCCGTGGTTACGAGATTTTATATCGACACCGATGGTTTATCAAAATATAACGGCAAACCCAGTCTATTTTTCCCAGTATATTTTTCGTATCTCAAATTCATTGCTATTGATCACAACGAAATAATATTGATGAAAATAGCAAAATCATATTTATAACTGATATAGTCCAACAACATTAACCTGGGAAATCTGCATTTGTAATGACCAAAATTCGGCAATGTTTTGTTTTAAGGAATGAATGCAATTTTTATCATGCTGGTATGAAAAAGAAAATCTAATCACACTGTATGAATCCACGAAGCGGTTCATACAAAAGTGTGATTACATTTTCTTTTCATACCTGCATGAACTCCGTAAATAAAATTTCATTCATTTCTTATAACTTGATAGTCTAAGACTAAAAAATAATGCGGCGTAATTTAATGTTTGACAGGGAAAGTAGTTCTGGCATTTTTGTTCATGGAGGTATAGTCTGTCGGTTATAACAGTATACTTGTATACAAACACATCTCTCTGTGCCCAAAACCATATAATTTGTATCCAAGAACATTGGCTTTGGGACTTCCAAAAAGACTGGCTGGCAGAAAACCTTGAGGATGTTCAATGCTTTATACGCTGTCACGACTCAAATGATAACATCTCCAACTTTCGTATCCCTAGAGGAAGATCAGGCCTAGCCATAATATGGAAGGAACATCTAGCGGACAAGATTACCAAACTCGAAGTAGGGAACGAACGCATTATAGCAATAGAACTTAATATAGAAGTGAAACTGTGTATTATTAATGTGTACATGCCGACAAACAAAGCAGATTCTGACTTCAACTACCGTGAATGCCTTGACACTCTTCACGATATCATCCAAAGGTACGGGCCCACTCATTCAATAGTGCTTTGCGGTGACCTTAACGGCACACTACTCCAGTGTAGAAATAACAAGCATGATGCTCTCCTAAAGCAGTTTGTGAGCGAACACAACCTTACCAACAGAGGCGCTGACCTTGATACCCCTACCTTCTACCATTTTAATGGAACTGTGACCTCGCAAATTGACTATATCTTATGCTCAGATGCCTCCGATGTAAAATCATAAAAAATACATACAAAACAGCCGGAGAATGTCTCACCTCACGTGCCAGTTCAAGCAGTCTTCCGCTATTCTATAACTAAAAACAACCAGAGGAAATTATCCTGTAGAAAACCACCGAAGAAAGTGCTTTGGAATCACGAAATACTGTGATGAGCTCACCAAAACCATCCACCTCTCTCGTAACAACGACACAGAGTCTATTATCAACAACATTACCCTATGCCTGCAGAATGCTGCCTGTCTATCAGCTCCATGCCAGATTGTTAAACTAAAGGGACCAAAGAAGCGCGCAAACCCAACAATTCTTGATTCCCTTAAAAAGGTTAAAACTACTTACAGACGATGGCTTGAGGCAGGAAAACCTAGTACTGGAAAACTCATGGAAGAAAACAAACTAGCCAAGAAGCTTCTAAGAAGTTACCAAAGATCCCAAGATTGTGTAGAACGTAAACTTTTTTATCAAAAGCTCATGGAATCGCCAAACTCTGAAATGTTTTACAAGCTTATTAAAAGAAACCAATCGAGCAGAACGCTGGAACACCATGCATCATGTTGGGAAATACAAAAGTATTTAACCCCTCTACCCAAACAAAATGTTTTGCTGACTACTATGAAGACTTGCCTGAACCGAAGAAAGACAACTATGATGAACACTTCTTAAGCCTATGTGAAGATAACTGTGACCGACTAAACGCTATCTTTGAAAACACAAAAGGTGAACTCATTTCAACGAATCTGATGTCGAAAAGGCAATCACTTCCATGAACTCTGGAAAAGCAGTTGACGAATTTGGTCTCTCCGCAGAACACTTCAAGTATGGAAAAGGTATCCTTGTTCCAATTTTAACCGCTATCTTCAACCAAATTTTATCCAGTAAGAAAATACCGGACTCGTTTAAATGTGGAGTGATTACACCTGTTCTGAAGAAAGGAAAAAACCATAAGTCGATGGGAAATTATAGGGATATCACAGTCACCTCCACCTTTGGAAAGCTGTTTGAATACACTCTACAGTCTAAACTTCAGTACAGTCAAGCAGATCTACAATTCGGATTCACAGAAAATCTTACACCAATCATGGCTTCGCTTCTGATTACTGAGGCCAAAGCAGAAGCTAAACAGTCGAATGACAGAGTTCTGATGGCCACCCTCGATAGTCAAAAAGCCTTTGATGTAGTTCACCATTCTATCCTACAAAACAAGCTACCAGAGAAAAGTATCAAAGGGACAACATGGATTATAATCAAGGAACTGTATAGTAACATAACTTCCAGAGTCAAATGGGCTGGAAACCTGAGTGACAGCTTCAGTATACACCAAGGCGTACGACAAGGAGGCATTCTATCCACACATTTATACAAAATCTATATTGACAACTTACTCTCTTCGCTCAGCAAGAAGAAGCTGGGACTGACACTTGGAACAACATACATTGGTAGCCCAACCTGCGCAGATGATGTCGCTCTTTTGTCTTCTTCTCCAGACGAACTACAGCTTATGCTAGATGAGGCCACTAGATTCTCAAACCAAAACAGATATAAGATCCACCCTACAAAAACTAAACTTGTCAACCTAACCCAGAAAAAGTGTACTATGTCTAAGGGCATCAAACTTGATGAAACTCAACTCCAAATGTCGGAAAGTGCAGAACATCTTGGGCTTTCAAGAACTGGGAATAAGGAATCAACCGTCAATGTGAATGACTGCATCTCTAGAGCCAGACGAACTACTTACTCTCTCATGAATACTGGTCTACATGGATCGAATGGCCTAAACCCAATGACATCATATGTAATATACAGAACTTATGTCATCCCGCGATTACTTTACGGACTGGAGGTTCTTATCCTAAACAAGACACAAATGGAACAGTTATCTAGATTTCATCTACAAACGCTGAAAAACATACAATCTCTCCCACAAAGAACAGCAAGCGCAGCAGTACTTCTACTTCTCGGTGCTCTTCCAATCGAGGCTGAACTTCATAAACGGCGACTGAGCCTTGCCTACACTTTGCTCACCAGCAAGAATCATACTATACGCAGTACTGTACTACGACAATTAGCTTGTGCCTACGACAATAATAGCAGCTTCTACAACGAACTTAACATCACCCTGGAGAAATATAATCTCCCAACAACATCACAAATTCTATGTAACCCTCCCTCGAAAGAACAGTGGAAGAAGACCTACAACAAAGCTATCAACACATACTGGAACAGGGTCCTAATACATGAAGTTAGACAAAAATCAACTCTACAGCTAATCCCAACAGAATTTCTATCCATTTGCAAAACACACCTAGTCTGGAGGACTGTTGACAACTCATACACAGGCGTACGCAAAGCAATCGTCAAGGCCAGAATACTTACTAGTACTTATACACTACAAGCCAGTCGATGCAAATTCTCCAATGGTAGCACAGAAGCAACCTGTCAACACTGTCGTCTAGAGGAAGAGGACCTACTTCATTTCACTACCAGATGTCCTGCATTCCACTCAATAAGAACCAAGTTTGTACATCTGCTGAAATCCCTCATTGTCGATCTACTTGGGAGGGATGCCTGGGATAAGTATCTGACCAATTGGAAGACGTTACTGAAACTGCTGGTCTGTCCTGAGTCAATTCTAAATATCCTGCCGGAGCTCATTAATCACACCTCAAAGTTAGAGACATTATCAAAAGACTTTTTCTATGAACTGCATAAGTACAAAATAGAGCTGGTGAACCTGAACTGTAATGGCAGCCGCGATAAAACCGTGCGAGTACAGTCTTAAAACGTAAATATATGAACTGTTAAGTGTGATACTGGCGTACATATTACTCATTGCTGAACATTTTCGGTGTATATATCGCTACTTGTGGACGTTCTTGGAACGGTGCTCCTAGGAGAGGAGGAAAATACTATCAACAACAACAACAACACTAAAAAACAAATACATAGTTTTAACATTTTCCAAACCATTTATTATGAGCTATACGAGCGAATTAATGTCCTAATTCTTTTATTCCCAAAAGAGGTTCCAAGTGTTTGTGTATGGCCATTTATCAACAACAAGAAGTAAAGTGTTTGTATACAAGTCTACAGTTATAGCCGATGAGTTATATGACAATTTTTTCTCAACCAATCGGAACTCCCGGATTTTAATGAAATAAATAAATTATATGACCCTCAACTAACGGAATCTGCACACGTAAATTAAATTGTTCCGTGCTAATTTTCACAAAGATTTATTTATGTTTTCATATTATAATTGAAATGGTAGAATTTCTACCGTAGTCTTTTGTTATTTAACTATTGTTCTTAATTAGGCTTCTCAATAAATTACCCACTCGGGCTATCGCCCTCGTAGATTATTAATTGTACCGATGTACACAGAACTGTTGTTGAATGACGATAGATCACGGTAGAAATTCGACCATTTCTTAAACATGCACACCCTGAGGCTTAACTTCTTCTGGACTAAATAAACAATGTTTCGAATGAGATATGATCTTAGCTGTTGAGCGGGACGTAAAAATCCATTCAATCCAATTTCTTAAAGTGACATTTCACATTCATTTCAGTTTCTAAAAGTATGTCTTGTTGCAAAGATTGTTTATTCTAATGCGTAGAAATGCTATCAGTTTTTCGAAGTTGTTATTTATAAGTGGGGCGCCGTGGTCTAATGGTAAGACGCGGGCTTTGGGATCGAGGGATCCTGGGTTCAAATCCCGCCAGCGCCACGGGAATTTTTCTGAGCAAAAAAATTACCCCACGTTGCTCCTCTTCACCCAGGTG
Organism: Fragum sueziense; assembly: GCA_963680895.1. Lineage (NCBI taxonomy): Eukaryota > Metazoa > Mollusca > Bivalvia > Cardiida > Cardiidae > Fragum > Fragum sueziense. The sequence goes on from OY804595.1 coordinate 61,159,144, forward strand.
TATAAATGGGTACACGGGAGAGTTGAAAGCCAAAGAGCTGTGGCTGCCGAAGGCGCCGTTGTTAACAGCCGACTGGAGACTCAGTGATCGTGGGTTAAAGTGTAAAGTCGGTTGAACACGAAAGTGAAAATAGACTTTAACTAGAAACTTTAACTTTTTTATAAGCGAAAAATACGCCTTTAAAGTTGAGCCACAAATGGCAAATTCTATAAAATTCTGAACTGTTGTCCACAGCAATATGTTTAGTTTTAGCACAATATATATTTCTCGTATTACTAAACGGTTCAATATTTTGGCATGGTATTTTCAGAATTTTCATTTGAAAAGATGCTCTTTCAGATAGAATAAAAGTAAAATTTATGTAAAAATAATTGTGAAATGTCACTATAAACTGAAGCTGTTATACGCCATAAATGTAGCCATTATCAATAAAATATGGTTTTATTTTAGTTATATTTGATTAGAAATATTACCCAGCACTTGAAAAAAGGAAACACATCGGTGTGTACGCTTCCCTTCTCAGCGTATTGTGTGTGTGTACGCTTACCATTTTGAATCAGATGTGTACGCTTCCCATTTTGTTATTTTAATGATCACATAATAATTAACGCTTTTCTGACCAAAACCCTTGGATTTTTAAAGAATATATTAACTAGACGGTACGTGTGTACACAATTTATTCATGTAAATGGGCTGGTAAAGCTAAAACTTGACAATTAGGACTATAAATGTGAACGCTTCCCGCGTTCGGTTTGCACTTAAAAAAACTTTGGCTCGAATGTTTGAAGAAACCACTGGATTTCGGGCAGAGTGAGTTAGAGCCGGGAATAGCCCTCTCAAAGGCGCGTTACGTGCACTTTATCTCTTCAAAATCCGTAGAGTATAAGCTGAGAAATTAAACAAAACATACCTTGAAGCGGGCGATTTTTCCGTGTGTACGCTTCCAAAAAGTCACGTGGGTTACCCACCGTGTCCTTTGCATATGAAAATATTTGTAAATTATTTTCTTCTTGAAGCATAATCTTGAAATCTGGCATGGTGAATCAACTATTATGTGAAGTATATTCACAAGCGTGTGTAATTTGATGGCTAGAATGTGGTGTTTTTAGCTCACCTGAGCAGGAAGTGCTCGAGGTGAGTTATTGTGGTCACTTTTTGTCCGGCGTCCGTCCGTCCGTCAACATTTGGGGTGTTTACACTCTAGCATCCACAAAAGTTAGGCAATCTTGATCAAACTTGGCCAAAGCAAGTAGGGCCATAAGCTCTCGGTCAAGTTCAATTATGGGCCTGATCGGACCAGAATGTGCCGAGTTATCTGCCCTTGAATGTCAAAAAATGCTGTTTTTAAATTTGTTTACACTCTAGCATCTACAAATGAACAGGGATCTGGAAAAACGTCCCTTATAGCATTTGAGGCAGCCAGGTTTCAAGATCATGCTGTGCCAAGATGCAGTCTAACCATCATCCATGTTATTCTCATATGGTTGCTACAGACCATGACGAAGCTATTGGAGAACGGCATGGTTCCTGGTCAGACTGCGTGTATACGCAGGCTGGCCTTGAACCATGTTGTTCTCAAATGCTATAAGGGACGTTTTTCCAGATCCTGGCTCAAATATTGATCAATCAAGACAAAACTTGGAAATAATGTTGGCGACCATAAAATCTTGGATGAGTTCGATTTTCAGTCTGATTTGATCAGAAAGTCCGGAGTTATGTGCCCATGAATTTGACAAAAAATTGCCGTTTTCGGCTGTTTTTGACATTGTTTACACTCTAGAATCTACAATTACTTACAAATCAAGATGTTTACACTCTAGAATCTACAATTACTTACAAATCAAGACAAAAATTGGACACAATGTTGGGGACCATAAGATCTTGGATAAGTTTGATTTCCAGTCTGATCTGATCAGAGAGTCAAGAGTGATGTGCCCTTGAATTTGACAAAATTGCAGTTTTCGGCCGTTTTTGACCTTGTTTACACTCTAGAATCTACAATTATTGACAAATGGAGACAAATCTTGGACACAATGTTGGGTAGCCTAAGATCTCGGATGAGTGTGATTTTCAGTCTGATCTAATTAGAAAGTATAGAGTTATGGGCCCTTGAACTTGACAAAATAGCCGTTTTCGGCTGTTTTCGTCCTTGTTTACACTCTAGAATCTACAATTATTAATCAATCAAGACAAAACTTGGACACAATGATGGGGACCATAAGATCTCGGATGAGTTTGATTTTTAGTCTGATCTGGATAGAAAGATGAGAGTTATGTGCCCTTGAATTGGACAAAATTGCCATTTTTGGCTGTTTTCGACCTTGTTTACACTCTAGAATCTACAATTATTAACAAATCAAGACAAAAATTTTCAGTCTGATCTGATCAGAAAGTCAAGAGTTATGTGCCTTTGAATTTGACAAAATTGCCGTTTTTGGCCATTTTCGACCTTGTTTACTCTCTAGAATCTACAATTATTGACCCATGAAGACAAATCTTGGACACAATCTTGGGTAGCATTAGATCTCGAATGAGTGTGATTTTCAGAGAGTCTAGAGTTACGTGCCCTTGAACTTGATAAAATTGCCATTTTCGGCTGTTTTTGACATTGTTTACACTCAAGAATCTACAATTATTAATCAATCAAAACAAAACCTGGGCACAATGTTGGGGACCATAAGAACTTGGTTGAGTATAATAATAATAATAATAATAAAGACTTTATTTAAAGAGGCTACACAGTTGGGGTAATCCCAGTCTTCCCTGTGGGCCTCTATGAGAACAAAATACAGTACAAAAGTAAACAAAGCATTAAACAAAATAAACAAATATACATGAAATAAATCAATTTGAGATTATGTACAAATAAATTACACTGTTAGCCACTTTCTATGGAAATGCAGTTAACCCTTTCCCAGACAGTGATGCCCTTTCACTGATAATCAGCATTTTCTTGTTTCTTTTTTGAATTTGTGTAAGCTTTGACCTGGAGATTTTTAACATAAAATGTTAGCATAAATTTGGTCATTTGCAATTGCTTCCATTTTGGGCAGTCCAACAATTTGATATATTTGGAAAGGGTTAGGAATTTGATGTAGAAATTAAAAGACTTAAAGAACTTTAATTTATTGGCTAATCTTTTAAATTGATTGAATGTTTACCATTCAAATACCACCATTGTAAATATGCAGTTTTGAATTCTTTTAAATCTTTGCAATTTTTAACATAAAGAGGAATTTGGTTCCATAGCTTAGGACCAGAGTAACTGAAGGATTTTCTGTAAAATTCTATTCTTGGTTTAGGTATGCAAAGAGTTTTTTTGTTATAAGATCGAAGTTTTGAGTTGGTATTTTCTGTCAAAAGCTCTGACATATAAGAAGGTAGTTGATTGTTGATTGATTTGTAAACAAATATGGCTTTTTTGAAGGAAATTCTTTCTTCAAATTTCATCCAACGTAACTCCTTAAATAATTCTTCACTGGGTGTTTCTATAGGTTTATTTAGAATAATTCTAGCAGCTTTTTTCTGAAATTTTTGCATTGAATGCAACAGGTTTTCGTTACAGTTACCCCATATTGTACAACAGTAGTCAATGTGAGGAAGTATGTATGCATTGTAGAATAGTTTTCTGGTATGAATATCAATAAAAGGTTTAATACGCAGCAGAAGATACAATAGAGAGTTACATTTTTTAAGTACTTTTTCAACTTGGAATTTCCAGTTTAGTTTGTTATCCACTTGGATACCAAGAAGTTTTTCATTTTCTGTAAAGTCTACAGGTTGATCACAGAGGACAAGATTATTTAATTGTGGATTGCTGTTTTGTTGTGAGGGGCAAATAATCATTGCCTTAGTTTTTTGTGGGTTTGGAACCATACAGTTTCTCCTACACCAGTTTTCTATGATAGTAAGACTATCTTGTAGAGACCTATACCCAAACGAGCTTACAGTAGTATCATCAGCAAACAAGTCTGATGAAGAGATGGGTAAATGCAATGGCAGGTCATTAATATAAAGAATAAATAAAATCGGTCCTAATACTGAACCCTGAGGCACTCCACACTTTATGATTTCAGATGAGGATAGTTTTCCAGACACTGAAACTTTCTGATAACGGTCTGATAAATATGATTCAAACCATTGCAAGGATTGACATTTAATGTTGTATTCAAACATTTTCTTCAAAAGAATGGAATGATTGATTAAATCAAATGCTTTTGTCAAATCTAAAAATACAGTGCCAACCAATTGTTTATCATTTATTGCATTTATCCATGAATCGATAATTGCAGTTAAAGCAGTTTCACATGAGTGCTTAGATCGAAATCCAGACTGGGTTTTGTGGATGAGGTTATTTTCCTCAAGATGCAATTTTAGGTGAGAAGACACATGCTTTTCAAGGATTTTAGAGAGTATGGGCAGTATTGAGATTGGTCTATAGTTATTGATGTCACTTTTTTCACCTTTCTTGAAAACTGGAATAACTTTTGCAACCTTAAAGGCAGATGGAAATTTACAACTTGATAAACTTTGATTGAATATTAAAGCTAAGGGTTTTGCAATAATATCAGCACCAATTTTAAGGAACTTGGCAGCAATACCATCTAAACCAGTTGATTTATTTATATCTAATAATTTCAGTTCCTTTTCAACACAATCGGCTGTTATTTTAGGAATGTTGAAAATTGCTTTTGTGTCATTATTAGCAAAAGCTTTAATTTTGGACTTATCCTCATGCATTAGTTCATTTGAATTGTTGATAGGGGCCTTTTTAAATATGTTTGAAAAGTGAGTATTGAAAATCTCGGCTGCTTGTTCACAGTCCTCAACTGGGTCACCATTTTCGTCATTAATTAAAAGGGTGTTTTGTTTGTTTGATTTCCCTGACAAATCTTTAAGATGTTTCCAAAGTAAAGAGGGGTTTTGCTTATTTTCATTTATAGATTTCAAGTAGAATGACTTCTTTGCATTTGATATCAGTGATTTAGTTTTATTGCGCCAAAATTTGTATGCAGTTTTATCATTCGAAGATTTGGCTGTGTCCTTTTGTTTTGATGCATGTTTGATTTCCTCATTGTACCAACTTGGCAGATGTTTATGCTTTACACGTTTTTGCTTAAATGGTGCTACATCATCAAGGATAGATGTAAACATCTGATAGAAACAATCTAGAGAGTCATCAACATCATCATATACTTCGAGTACTGACCATGGTTGTTGACCAAGGTGACCTCTAAAAACATTTTCATTAAATTGCTTGACATCTCTGTAATGTATAACATTATGAAATGGTTCTGAATTCGAAATCTGACCAAGTTTGCGAGTAAAACATACAGGATAATGGTCACTGAGTGAAAGCTTTGGCACTTGAACATCTATAATATTACAGGGCATATTTGTATAAATATGATCAATGATTGTTGATGAATTAGATGTCACCCTTGTAGGTACTTGCACTAGTTGTGTAAAGTTATGTGCATGGAACACAGCGTTCCAAGACTGGTTACAAGTTTGATTATTTGAGAAATTAAAATTGAAATCTCCAAGTAAAATTATTTCCTTATTTTCAGCATAAATTAATTCTAAGGTTTGTGCCATTTCATCAATCCAACTATTTGTAGATGATGGCGGTCTATAAATATGGCCTAGAATAAACGGTTTCTGTTTTGACTGTCTAATTTCTAGCCAAATTGCTTCAATATTGGTCTTTTCAAGGTCATGCCTTTGTAAAGTTTGGAATTTATTTTTAACATAGGTGACTAACCCTCCACCATTAGTTGGTCTATCCCTACGAAAGAGGTTGAAATTTTGTAGTTGAAATTCACTACTGTCAAATCTATCATTAAGAAAAGTTTCGCTTAGACACATGATATCAGTTTCATTGTTTTCATGTAAGAGAATTTTTATCTCGTCAAATTTTGGGCAGAGAAAATGGATATTTAAGTGGAGACACTTTAGACCCTGTTTTTTGAAAAACTTGCTTTCAGTTTGTTGAGACTGAAGACCTGTGTTGTAGTTTTGTGTGGGACGTTGATCAGAAGAGTTGTTTGAACAATCTTTGTGACCTATGGATGATGGTTCCATGTCCACTGGGGGGCTGCCCATCTGGGACTGAAGTAATGGCGTTGATACCGATGATGGTTGGGTGGGTGTTTCCTGTGTTGGTGGTGATGTGCCTGCCGAAAATTTGGTTTTGGTTTGGAGTTTCTGGATGCATTGTCAAAGGTTTCATGGATGGATTTCTTCATATTTTTAACCAGGACAGATGTGCCCTTTTTCGATAAATGAACTTCATCTTTGTACATAATTCTGAGTGAAGAACCATCTGTATCTGTTAAATCAGGGGTGTGGTTAATGAAAATGAGGCCTTGACTCTTACACATGTTTTGTAATTTAGTGTTTGTTTTCTCAATGACAGGCATTGAGAGTCTATCACGCTTCTTTTGAAGTATAGATGAAATAGCAATTTTGGATTTTTTATTTATTTTCTGTAATTCTGAAATGAGATTTGACACATCATCACAGATTTCATCACTCGGGGTAGCATTGGACACATCATTTATACCGGCATGAATGACAAACATGTCATATGACGATAAGTCATGTGTTTCTTTGCATGCCTGTAGACTGGTTGTGATATCCTTGACTTTAGCACCGGGATGTGATTTGATCCTAGTATTCAGATCATCCCCTGACATTCTGAATGGATCAATATCTTTCGTTACAGAGTCACCTAAAATAAGGATAGAAGGCTTTTTGCTATCCACGGTGTTACTCTGAGCCGCTTTTTTATTCATTTTATTTCTTTGCGTCATTGATTTTTGAGGTTTTGACTGATTTGCTGGCGACGCTTTTGTTTGGGATGCTTCTTTGGATAGATTAAGATGTTGTTGATTTGGGGGTGTTGGTGTTTTACTTTTGTTTGAACATGTTGGTTGGGTAGGTTTATTCAGATTTTCTTTCAGACTTAATACTTCATTCGATATTTGAGTCATTTGCTCTGTTAGTGCTGTCATTTCTAATTGCATATCAGATATACATGTATTCAAGGTGCCAATTTCATGGTGTGAGTTGCACTGTTGACTAATGGCTGCCTTATTCATTTTGATTTCATTTTTCAGTCTTTTTATATCATTTCTCAATCCCTGGTTTTGCTCATCTTTTGCCAGACAGGCAGCATTGAGATCTGCAACTTTTTTCCTGAGTGTAGTGTTTTCTGCTAATAGAGTATTGGTTTTACTCACTTGATTATCAGACTGGACTTGATCTAATTTCAGCTTTAAAGATTTTAATTTTTCTGTCAGAGAATTTATTTGCTTAGCCTGCTCCTGAATCTTTTTATTCTGTGTTGAGAATTCTGTTTGGGAACTGACAGACACTTTTGAAGAGGCAGAATTTTGATTGCACTGCATTGAATTACTGGGTGGACGGACGTTTTGGCCCAGGACGTTTTGGCCCGGACGTTTTGGCCTGGACGTTTTGGCCTCGGACGTTTTGGCCCCGAAAAAGGGCAAAGTAGGACGTTTTGGCCTGACTTACTTTTTCACACAAGCAACAAAAAAACGTTTTCTTTTGTCAATGTATTTGATAAACTTTATTTTATTTTCTGTTTTTTAAATTTTTGTGCATTCCTTAACCCTTTCCCAAACGGCAAAATTTTAGGGTGATCCACTTCAAAAACTGCCACAAATGACAAAATGGATGTTATTAAAGATAAAATTTGTGTAAAATATGGCATAGAAAATATTGAGACAAAAGGAGAAACTGCTGGTTATCAGCAGTTTCTTCTTTTGTATCAATGTTTTCCCAAGCCATATCTATTATGGACGTCAAAACCAGGTCTTGTTTGGGAAAGGGTTAAAATGTATTTTCTTATTATAATAATGTTTGTACTTCAGTTAGAGATTTTTACATGAAAATGCAATTCATGTTTGACATATCACAAAATTGTCTTTATTTAGTTCTATTTAACAATAACATGTTTTTTTGTTTTTTTTTATCAAAAGCAAAGAAGATATCTACCTACTGTAGATAATACAATGCTGATGATCAGCATTGTCTTCTTTTGTCTCAATGATTTATTTACTAGCCTTATAATTTTATTTCATTTAACACTAATTCTATCTTTATTAACATTAATTCTGTTGTTTTTGACTGTAATGATAATAATAGTAATAAAGACTTTATCTAAAGAGGCAATTTAACACAGTTTAAATTAACCCAGTCTTCCCTGTGATGCTCTAGAATACTTTACATTTACAACAATACAAACAAAACACATTTTTATATACAACAACAAAGATAAACAAATAGAAAAGACAGTTTGTGTAAGGGATTACCCTGGCCTGTATCATGCTTAATGATGAAAAGAATATGGTTAACCCTTTCCAAACAAGACTGATCATGCTTTCAAAATAAATTAAATTGCATTTTTAAACATATTATTCTCAGAAACCACTGGGTCTATTGAAATGAAATTTGTTGCGGAAAGTCCATGGATTATTAGGGTATGAAAAAATGTAAAAAATATATTGCAAAGTGTCATAGAAATAAAGTAGAAATTAAGGTTAAAATCATGCCAGGGCCAAAACGTCTGGAGGCCAAAACGTCCGGGGCCAAAACGTCCAAGGCCAAAACGTCCAGGCCAAAACGTCCGGGCCAAAACGTCCGGGGCCAAAACGTCCTACATTCGAATTACTGATACTTAATGGTGGTACTTGTAGGTCTTCTGTCATTTCAGCACTAGCACTTATTTGAATATCAGAAAAGCTTAAATTGTGAGTGTCATTATCAAGATTTGAAACATTCACTGAGGTAGACAGAGTTTTAACATCTGTTTGTGAGCATGAGTTAACCAAATGTTTTCTTTCAGTTTGTAGTACTGCATGTTGGTTGCAATCCTGAGAGAGTTCATTTTCTGGGTCTTCTAGGAATGTCTGTTGGCTCGAAGTAGGGTAGGTCTGCTGATCAGCACTTTCTTTTTGGCTACGGGAACTAGATTGGCTATTGTCCTTTGATTTCCTAAACATAAATCGGGATATTGATGACATCAGCCTCCTGGGTTTGGATTTCTTCGATAGCGTAGATATTGGAGTGGAATGGACCAAAGGTGTTTGTTGTGATGTATTTTCTGTCATGTCCAGTGACTGACTTCGATTAAGTTTTTCTGATATTGTTCTCATGACAAGATTCTTCCAAATAACACAACCTGGACCTTGGATCAGTATGGTTAGTGTCCAGTAACAAGTAATAACCACTTTTTTTTCATCAATATAGATAGGTAGTGGTAATGCCAGTTGAGTCCTTTGTGTAAGAAAACGTATACAGCTCCTTTAAAAACAGCAGAAATTCTTCCTTGGAGTTTTGATCATGAAACTTTATGGAAACACATTGTGTTAAGTCACTGACAATTACGTCATACAGGACGCCATTATTTGGATCCACATAATCTGTTGGCTCTAGTACATCAGAAAATCCGCTAAAGCTGCTTAGGGTGCTTACATCCATAATGAAAGTGTCCACTGGCACTGATCTTTATTTGCCATGGGATAGAGATGGTGGCTAATTGTTTGCACAACAGATAAAATGTATATTTCTACTCTAATTATGTCCAGATAGAGAAAAATGAACACAAAGAATTTGATTAAAATCCACAGTTTTTGTCAAATAACTCCAAAACTAGTTTTTAAATCAAGAAATTTAGTGTGATTTTCAGTCTGATTTGACCAGAAATATGAGAGATAGGTGCCTTTGAATTTGATAAAATTACCATTTTCGGCTGTTTATGTCCTTGTTTACACTCTAGAATCTACAATTATAAATCTATCAAGACAAAACTTTAACACAATGTTGGAGACCATAAGATCTCGGATGAGTTTGATTTTTAGTCTGATCTGACTACTGACTAGATAGACAAGAGTTATGTGCCCTTGAATTTGATAAATTGCCTTTTTTGGCTGTTGTCGACCTTGTTTACACTCTAGAATCTACAATCATTTAAAAAAAACAAACAATGTTTGGCACCATAAGATCTCGGATGAGTTTGATTTTCACAACATTGTCGACCATTAGTTCATATTCAGTCTTAAAGTCATAAGTATTGATTGAATTGAACAAAAGTGTTGCTCATATCATTTTGGTTCAGGTGAGCGATATAGGACCATCATGGTCCTCTTGTTAATGATTGGTTGTATACCTTAACTTATGCAATTTACTCCTTACATTCTTGCCTATTTTACCATGTTTCTTAAAGCCTCTCTTACAACCGGTCGTGCGTCTTTAAAATCATACGTTTTAAAACTCTGCCAAATCGCACGATTTATAAAGACGCAGGACGGGTTGTAAGAGCGCCTAAAAATATTGTTCGGTCAATTCTTTGCTGCGTACAGTCTGCGTCGTGGTTGCGTCCACCAAAATCGTACGTTTTAGACATACGTTTTAGACGCAGACCGCACGCAGGAGCACGTACGACCGTTTGTAAGAGGCTTTAGCCTTGAAATTACTCCAAGCAACTTTCTGAGATAACTTTACAGTGAAATGTGTTTTCAGAAGATTCATTGCATGCTTTTCAAAACAGAGCATTGTTAAAGTAATAACGCTGCTTTTTTATTAATTTGAGATGATTTAACAATAAAATTAACTTTAAGAGAATGATATGGATCTTGTTTGGGAAAGGGTAAACATTTTCACCAAAATTTTACGCTGTTTTGCAATAATTTTGATTATTTAATAATGATGTGTAGAATTTATTAATTATGCTTAATATTCAAACTCACTATTTATATCAATGTATTTTTTAGCCTTCATTTAAAGTTTATCTCTGTTTAAATGGATTTAATCCTTTACAAAATGATTAAATTTTAGATTCCTCCAAATTCAATGGTAGCAGATAGCAAAATAAATGGGAGATGTCACAAATGTGTCTGATATATTATTTTCTTCTTTTTCCGCTATGCTTTTCAAAGCTATCTTGATAAGGATTTAAAAGTGTGTCAAAAGGTGTCACTGTTTGTAAATGTTCTGCTTTCTTCTATTGTAGTATGTTCCTGCAGAATTACTTCCAGTTTATAGAGATGTTATTGTTCCGAAAGCTGATATAGTGACACCCAACCAGTATGAAGCAGAGTAAGTGTGCTCGCAGCTGTTTGGTGTTTATTAACCCTTTCCCAAACAAGACCTGGTTTTGACGTCTCTATAAAAGAAGGCTTGGGAAAACATTGAGACAAAAGAAGAAACTGCTGATAACCAGCAGTTTCTTCTTTTGTCTCAATATTTTCTGTGCTATTCTGTATACAAATCCCTTCCTTTTTAACATCAATTTTGTCCTCTACAGAAGCTTTTTGAATTAAATAGGCTGTCCTAAAATTTTGTAATTTGGGAAAGGGTTATTGTCAGTCTGTCCATCTGTCTGTATGCCTGTTAGACTTCACTGACAGTTTTAATCAGAATTTGATAAAAAATGCCACAACATTACCATGTTGTCTAGTTGTGCATACCACTTAGAAAAATCAGATAACTCTAGTTGTTCTTTCATTACCTACATTTATTAATAAAGTCATTCCATTTTCTTGTGTACACAACTCTTAAGTTTCAACTGGAATCTGATCAAGCTCGTCACAATTATCTATGGTGTTTAGTTGTGCATGCCACTGTTGAAATACTGATAACTCTTGTTGTTCCTAAATTATCTGCCCCTGAATTTAAAAAAAATGGTCAATTTTACCTACAAGCCCCTCTCAGGCATATATGTTCCACTCTTCGAAACTCTGTTGGTATATGAAATGACAGACTCACATGCTTAATGTTGTATGAAATAATCTTGCCCTTCCGTATTCATTTGTTCTACAGTCGACACTCGTTGTGTCGAAGTCAGAGGGGCCGTCAAAATACCTCGACATATCCGGAGTTCGACTCATCCGATTTTGATTATTTTCGATGAAAGCGATATTTAACCATTCTTTATGGGCATCATATATGTCCAAGATTGAAATATAGTAGGAAAAGGAAAGAAATTGCTCGATACGAGCAATTTCTATCCTTTTCCTACTAAATTTCAATGGCTGTATTTGTTTCGAAATTATTTTGTTCAAACACTTTGATATCCATATGTTGAGGATGGGACATGACTTTCACTTCGACTTAAGAGGAACTTCGACTTATCCGATGTCGAGATAACGAGTGTCGACCGTATTTTCAAAAAAGATTCTTTTAAGCACATTGAATCATAATTTTATGAGTAAGATCACTTATTTTGTTTCATTCTAGATTGTTGACAGGAATGAAGATTGCTAGTCAAGCAGATGCCCTCAAGGCCATGGAGATACTGCATGATAAAGGACCAAAAACAGTGGTACTCAGTAGTACAAACCTGGGTACTGAAGGTGTTTTGGTGGGACTTGCTAGTACAAAAATGAGTAAGTATGATTGACTCTTGTTATGTACACATCATTCTGTTTATTAGAATAACTGCTTATGTTGAAGTTAAAATCTGGTCCCATTCTGCTCAATTGGAAATAAAATGAATGATTCAGAAAACAAAATGTTTTTTAAACACAACATTTTTCCCTTTCATTTCAGATGGGAAGCATGAGTGTTATCGTATAGAGATGCCATATTTACAGGCAATCTTTGTGGGAACAGGAGATTTGTTTGCTTCATGTCTGATGGCATGGATGAGTAAAGATAAAGATTTAAAGGTACAGAATTATGAAATCTTATTGAAAAGCCTTTATCTAGCATCAAAAGGATTCTAACATGAGACCTATTTCGATCCGGTAGCTGCATTTTAACATTTAACATTTAAACATGGCCATGACATCTGCTAATCACCATTTTCTTCTTTCGCCTCTGTGTTTTTACAAACTTTTTTCTGAATTTTATGAACCCCAAAACCTGGGTTTGTTTGGTAAAGGAATAACTGACAGCAGAGTAACATGTAAGAATCCTTTGTGGATTTGTTACTACAAATTAAAACCCTATGTAGTGGGTACTGTTTTGAATCGTCTCGGTGAGACAATTCCATTGAGTATCCAGAACATAGGGCTTGATGAACAATTAATTAAATATTGCAATTTTTATACGCCCGAAGGCTGGCCCCGCTCGTCTGTCTGTCAGTCCGTCCGTTAGCAATTTCTTGTGTGCGCAACTCCTCCTACAGTTTTGATCGGAATTTGATCAAACTTGCCACAATGAATCTCCATGGTGTCTAGTTGTGCATACTGCTTACGGAATTCAATTAACTCTTTTCATTCTTGAATTATCTGCCCTTGAATTAAAAAAAATGCCCATTTTTCTTGTGTGCGCAACTCCTCCTACAGTTTTGATCAGAATTTGATCAAACTTGCCACAATGAATCTCCATGGTGTCTTGTTGTGCTCACTGCTTACGGAACTGTTTTCGTTCTTGAATTATCTGCCCTTGAATTTAAGAAAAATGCCCATTTTCTCAAAAATGCCCATTTTCTCCTGTACGCAACTCCTACAGTTTCAACTAAAATTTAATCAAACTAGCAACAATGAATCTCTATGGTGTCTTGTTGTGCAAACAAAACTTTGATAACTTTTCATGTTCGAATTATCTGCCCTTGAATTGAAAAATTGGCCAATTTTACTGACAAGCCCTCTCGGGTGTATATGTGCCGCTTTGCAAAGCTCTTGTTTAGAAATTCATTACCCTCTCTTATCTGTAGCTCTGACTGACAGTCATGATCTTTGTTCTTTCTCACAGGTAGCACTAGAAAAGACAGTAGCAACAGTACAATCTGTTATACAGAGAACAGTGACGGCAGCAAAAGGTAGGAGAATGAAATTATACCTTTACCAAACAACAAAATTTTAGACTGTTCCAATCCAAAAGCTGCTGCAGACGACAACATGTGTGTTGTTAAAGGTAGTAGTTGTGTAGAATACAGTTCAGAAAATATTACGGCAAAAGGAGAAAATGCTGCTTATCAGCATTTTCTTCTTTTGCCTCAATGTTTTCTCAAACCCTTTTTATTAGGGACGTCAAAACTAGGTCTTGTTTTGGAAACAGTTAATACATTTTTAGCTCGACTTTTCGAAGAAAATGAGAGCTTATACTGTCACCCGGGCGTTTGCGTTGGCGTCGCCGTTGCAACAAAAGTTAAAGTTTTTTCAAACCTCAATGACTTCCATACTATCCAAGGGATTCAACCCAAACTTGGAATACTTATTTACCATCACACCCTCTACCTTACTACTAGGGCCCATGACCCTGGCTCCACTATATTTGGAGTTGTGCCCCCTTTATACTTAGCAACTTAGAAAGTCAAGCGCGCTGTCTTCGGACAGCTCTTGTTTACAAGAAGACATATCTGACAAGACTTTGGAAAAATAATTTTCCTTCGCATGCTAAACGAAATTTAATGCAAGTAGATGAAATTAGATCAAAACTTAGCCCATGTGTGTATGTGCATGTAATATCTGTTTGTGTACATTACATCAAAAATAACCCGAGACATCTGCATATCTTCGCTTTTCAACAAAAATCTCGTAATTACAGCTTGTTTTAAGCTGCAGTTATGATTTTTTGTTGAAAAGCAGCAATATGTAATAACCCCACTTCGGCAATGTTCTCTTAGGACGCTCATCTAAAGGACTTTGTCGTCGAAAATTAAGTAGTGCAGAGTTAATTTAGGTGGACGATAACATGTTTTTTTGTTATTGCATTTTCCCACTATTGTTTAAGCTTGATAACCTTTTCTTCTTTTATCTTGCAGCGGCAGCGGGTCCAGGCAATACACCAACACCAGCACAGATGGAATTACGGTTGATACAGTCTAAAAAAGATATCGAAGCACCAGAAATAAAATTTACGGCTAAACAAATACATTGATGGAATAGATTGTAGAGCTTTTTAACAATTCCCGAGCATTAAATCATTATATTTCAAAATTGAAAGCTGCTGCAGATGGCAAAATGAATGTTGATATACAGAGAATTTGCGCATTACATAGTGCAGAAGAAATGAGGCAGGAGAAAAGGTTGGATGTTGAGTCTAGCATTTTTTTGTTTTGCCTCATTTTTTTCCGAACCCTTTCCATTAGTGATTTCAAAACCAGGTCTTGTTTGGGAAAGGGTAAATGGAAAATTGTTGAAGGATTTAGTTGAGAACTTGCTAGAGCATATCATCACATTTCAACAAAAACCTCTTAACTGCAGCTTAAGACAAGCTGCAGCTATGAGTTTTTTGTTGAAAAGCAGTGATTTGAATGCATGTATATTTCTGTGAGCAATAGTTCTTCACATTATTATTGAATCATGATTGTAAGTCTATCATTGTTGTAATATTATTGTTGAGAATGTAATAATATTTTAATTGGAATGTATTTCCATGTTGCAGAATTTTAGACTGTGGTAAATTCAAAAGAATTAGAGAGACTAGATAGACCATTATGGCCAGAACAAATTTAAGGTTGAGAATTTCATGTAAAGATAGAAAAGTATTTATTTTAGAAAAAAAGAGAGCAGAATAAATTGCTGGTCACCCTGCGATTGACCAAGGATTTTTGTAAGGGAGTTTGAGTATACAAAAAGGGGGTGTGGGGGTGGGTTGGGGGTTCTATTATTAGACAATTTTGACTGAACTAGCAATTTTACCCGTCTCGAAATTTGACCTTTGACCTCGATGACCTTGACCGAAATTTGACCTTTGACCTCGATGACCTTGACCTATCCGGGGCTGCCCTCCACCTAATCCCGTCCCGTAACCCATAAGCAATCCCGTCTCGTAACCCGTAAAAACGATACCCGTAACCGGTAAAAACATAAATTTGACCTTTGACCTCGATGACCGGTTCTATTATTACAAATTTTGACTGAACTAGAAATTTACCCGACTCGAAATTTGACCTTTGACCTCGATGACCTTGACCGAAATTTGACCTTTGACCTCGATGACCTTGACCTATCCGGGGCTGCCCTCCACCTAATCCCGTCCAGTAACCCGTAAGCAATCCCGTCCCGTAACCCGTAAAAACGATACCCGTAACCCGTAAAAACATAAATTTGACCTTTGACCTTGATGACCTTGACCTTTCAAAAAATGAACCCCTCAAGCTAATATCCGGGGCCGCCCTCCACCTTCCCTCCAAGTTTGGTGAAGATTGGCCCAAGGACCTGGGAGGAGTAGGGGAACAAACAGACAAACGGACAAACGTTGCTCAAATTATAGTATGATTTCTATATGGAAATGAATAATCAGGCAACAGTGCGGATGTTTGAACCCCGTAATCCCCTCTGTATCTGCCACTTTTACCAACATCCTGTGTAGATTCTCTATTATCACATTCATTTGATTAATGATTAGTTCCCCATATTACAAATAGAGCTGTGCTCTTGGAATCCATGTTTGCCAAATCCAATTTTGTCATACTTAAGGTAGTCCAATCCTAATGAGATTCCACCTCCAATGTCGCCCAAATAACGACAACATACAAAAAAATCCAACAATGCATGAACCTCATTAGGGGTGGACCACTTAACCCTTTCCCAAACAAGACCTGGTTTTGACGTCCCTAATAGAAAAGACTTGGGAAAACATTGAGACAAAAGAAGAAACTGCTGATAACCAGCAGTTTCTCCTTTTGTCTCAATATTTTCTGTGCCATATTGTACATAAATTCCTTCTGTTTTAGCATCAATTTTGTCGTCTACTGCAGATTTTGAAAAGGACCACCCTAAAATTTTGTTGTTTGGGAAAGGGTAAAAAACAAATTTTCATCTGGCTGTTTTCATCTTGTCATGTAATACTTAAATAGATAAAATCTATTTTTCTATTATCTGCAATGATTTTTGTGTCAGAAAGGGTACACGACATTGTTAAAAATGAGATAATGCTCATTCAAAATGTTTATTTTTATTTCCATTTTGTCGCGATCTTCAAATTTGTTTTAATCATGAGATAGAAAGACCATTTTACATTTCTATATGTGCAGGGTGCATAATCATCTACAAATTTGTGTGAAATAAACATCATTATCATGTCAATTTTTGTTTGCTTTTCTTATTTTCCAGGCAGTTTCTTAGGCTTTCCCAAACCCAATTTGAAAGCTGTTGCATACAACGAATTTGGTGATGATAAAGATAGGATTTGTTTAAAATTTACAAATGTAGGACAGAAAATATTGGGGAAAAAGAACTGATTATCAGCATTTTCTTCTTTTGCTTCGATGTTTTCATAAAACCTTTCTATAAGTTCATATGAATTATTAGAGGTAGAGCAAAGATATTTTACATATGGAGATGTGTCACGACCTTTCATTTGTGACGATAACTTTTGACCGTGTGACTGAAGAATTGGCCTATTTTCTCATGGCAAGCTTCCATTAATCCTGTCTCTAATGACAAGATTTTGGGCGGTCAAATTTGAAAGCTGCTGCAGATGACAACAGATGTTGATAAAGAGAGAATCTGTCACTGTGTACAGTATATCTAAGAAAATATTGAGGCAAAAGGAAAAAATGCTGTTAACCAGCATTTTCTTCTTCTGTCTCTATGCTGCTCCAAGTATTTCCTATCAGGGATGTCAAAACCAGGTCTTGTTTGGGAAAGGTTTAAGGCTAGTGTTTTTGTTTTGGGACAGGTTTTAACCTTTCCCATACAGCTAAATTTTACACCAGTCAAATATCTTACTGCTCAAAACGACAAAATATATTGCTGCTTTTCAACAAAAACCTCGTATAAACTGCAACTTGTTTTAAGCATCAGTTACCAGGTTTTTGTTGAAAAGGGACACTACGCTTATAATGGTAGGATCTGTGTACAATATAGCAAAGAAAATATGGAGGCAAAATGAGAAAATGCTGATTGTCAGCATTTTCTTCTTTTGTCTCAATCTTTTCTCAAGCAATTTTACCAGATCTTCTTAAGTAAAGGGATACGGCTAGTAGTGCTGCCGACAGACAACTCTTGTTTTGGTACGGGTATTCTTTGAGAGAAGACACAAAAGACATTGTATATATCTAAATTTATTTTTGTTTATTTTTTACTCTTAAGACAATAAAATAAAATGAAATGTGTGACTACTTTATGAGATCTACAATGTTAAAACTTTTTTATTTGTTTCATAAAGCTTTATAACATATTCCAAGTGACAGCTCTGTGCCAACACTTTCCAAAAAGATGCCTTTTATCAATGGGTTTTGCAGGCAGGTTTTTCTCTCTTTCCTTTGATACTTTTCCTGCTTTTCGTAACTTTAATTATGTTCTCTGCAATACCTATGAATTTGGACTAGACTGTACAATTTTGTGGCTTGGGAAATGGTTAAGTCCTTAAGTTTGTAATTAAAGCTTCTTTATCAACTAGAATTGAATTTTTCAACTAGTACCTAAGTTTAACCCATTATCTAACAATAAAATTTGGATCCTTCTAAATTCAAAAGTGTTGCAGACAACAAAATCAATCCAACGGTCAAAATGAAATTTCTCTCTAATAGGGTGGAAAATATTAAAGAAAAGGAAGAAAATGCTGGTTCTCAGCATTTTCTCCCTTTTCTTCAATATTTTACCAAGCTGTAACACTTAGAAGCTGTTATAAAGCTCTAGGAAACATTTCAGTGTAAACATTATCACAATTTTATCCCATGGCAATACTTACGGACGGACTAACAATTCACTGACATAACAAAATTCAACTGTCAATAAACAATTCCACGGTGGATAATCATGTGATGCAATAATTACTGAATATCTTTAATAACTTTGTTAATACGGGACCGATTTGAAGCAGAGAATGTGGACAGATGTCACGCATTAGATGGACGTGGTTGATTTTTAAAAAATCAACTGATAAAAAGTTATTGAAGATAAACCAAAATTTTGGTTTATCTTCAATAACTTTTTTATCAGTTGATTTTTTAAATATCTAACACGACCATGTTATTCCTGATATTTTTCCACCTTCTCTGCTGAAGATTATCGGAAATTCTAAGTCATATGATTATCCACCGTGGATTCACAGGCACAATTTTTGTGTACCCAAAACAATGTCTTTGGTGAATAACTAACAATTTTAAACACTTTCACAAACAAGTCATTTCGACGAACCTAATAAACAAGGCTTTGGAAAACATTGATAGAAAAGATGAAAATGCTGATGATCAGCATTTTCTTCTTTTATCTCAATGTTTTCTAGGCGTATACAGATTATCAGTCTTTTGATACTACAAGATTGCTGTCTGCAATATCTTTCAAATGACCAGCATGAATTTTTGTTGTTTAGGAGAGTGTTAACAGAATGATAATTCCCTAAATACATTTCCTAAATATTACAAATTTTGATAATATTTCGTTAAAGCTTTAAAAAAGACTTTGTGAGTGTGTGGGAGAGGGGGCATAAGTCTCTGGTAGTAGAACATGATGCTTAAAATCATATAAAGAAAACACTGCAATTCATAGGAATCTTTTTTGATGATTTCATTTCATCTACAGTATTTCTAATTTAATTTCAAAAATCATTGAACAGTACTTTTGCCTCTAGCAAATAATGTGACCTTGATCATATGCAGGTCATGTAATAATTTTGAAAATAACAAAATCTAGGTCATTGTAAATAAAAGATGTCTTAACAGAATAAATATAGAAGAGTCTAGTTTAAGTAAGAATATATTTTTGCATAATGATGTATCCTGGTTACAGACCCCTATCTGCAGTAATAATGCAACTATGTTAACTGTATCCCAGATTCAATGGGGTCAGCCTGTTCAGGTATTGAAGAGATATTGTCTTCTCAATCCTTGCATATGCTGTATCAGTTTGTTTCCGTCCTATGTTGTGGGTACTTGCAGCATGTACATTTCTTTCTTGTATGCAGTTTCCTGTAATTAATTATACACTCCTATCTCTTGGGGTCAGTCTGTGCATGTATTTCTGAGGCAGCCGCTGTAAGAAATCCTTGTGCACACTGTGATAATCTCTGCCTTAGCCCTGTGTTGTAGGTACTAGCATACACGAAATTAATCATATGCTGCAGACCTTGTTTACAAATTTTGGTCTGCAAGCACAGTAATACACATCGTGTAACCAGATCTTGTAGATTTATTAAGGCATTGTGGTCGTTTGAAGTCTTTAATTTTCGTTTTCTTGATCGGAATGCCGGAATCCATCATATCCGATGCTCAGCTGTGTCCGATTTTGATCGTCGATTTCTCGTTAATTTTTGTTATCTGCAAGGCATGACAACTATTGCATTTCATTTCATGAACATTTTACTTAACTTAGAAATCGATGTCAAGGTCCGACACTCGCTAATTGTTGCATTTTCTCGTTAAAAAGTCGAACTAGTCTTGCTGCATATTCTCCATTTTTACCGGGTGTGTATTGGATTCGGTGACCCGTGAAAGATGCATATTGTGTAGAAGTTTGTTTATATCACGTGATCGTCAAGGTCAATTTTACTATAATCGTAGTAAGCTAGTTAGGAGAGTTTTGACCGTTCATTTAACTGTGTATTTGATTGTTCTTTTAGGGTTATTTCTATAACTTAGAGAATTCTATCGGAGCCATTTTAGTCGTCTACGGTGACCAACGACGTCGCGACCAGTTTTTCGGGTCGCGACCACTTTTTCTGGCCGTACGTCCAACTTTCTTGGTCGTGACGTTGGTCGCGACCAATAATCTTGGTCGCACGTGCCGTTCTAGTATAAATACGGACCAGAATTTTGGTCAAGAGCTCAGTCCAGCCGAGAGGGTTAGAGAACTAACGTTATATCATCATTTTATTTGCACCCTACCAAATATTGTTAAGAATAGAGAGAATTGTATCTAAAACATTGTGAAGAAAGAAGAAATTAAATACTGGTCATTGATATTGAAACTTAAACTGCTGTTTTTCGTCTTTTACAATACCAAGACTGAGCTCACTTTTGATCACAACCCTCCGGCGACAAATAACAGTGTACATCCAGTGAATCCAGCAGATTAGAGAGAGATAAGAGGCTTGAGAAAGAGAACCCCACTGTCCCCTGGCACGTTACATAATTCTATGGTGGCAGCGGTGTGGGATTTAATATCCCTAGAGAAACGAACTAAAGATGTCTGATTCAGAAGAGGAGACAGAAGTTTTCTTTAAAAGCCCAAAGGGAGAAGGCAGTGATCTACACTGTGTAGAGGAAGCTACCAGCTATGAAAAACAGAGGGACTCAAGTCCAGAGTCAAACAGATTAGGATCAGCGGATAAGCAGACGATGATCGACATGCAGACCAAGGTAGATTTCCTATTAGAAGCTGTAAAGAATCTCACTCAAGTTATTCAAGTTATCCAGCAGCAAGCTAACAGCAATCTGAATTCTAGTAGTAGTCCAGTAGCTTTAACCAGCACCATCCAAGATAGTATTCCCCAGATAAGGCTGCACAGTACAGATCCTCAGGAAGTCGGGCTAAGCCTAGGTTGTGACCAGCCTGTTCGGGCATTACAGGCCCAGACCAGCTTGCTTAGCCAGAACCAACCTGCTGAGAGACAAGGAGGAGGTGATTGTGACCCTGTCATGATGGAGCGGCAAAACCAGCAAGCATCTGGTCAAAACAGATTACCTTATTTCCATGGGGAAGCGGAGCGGAATAGCAGACATAGAGTTCAGCAAAATAGATCAGCCAATAGTTTCAGCTATCATATCAAGATCCCTCCATTCCAGGGTAAAGAAGATTGGCAGACTTGGATCAACCGATTCGAGGCTGTTGCACATCGACAAGGCTGGGACGATGAAAGAAAGCTAGATGAGCTTCTACCACAATTGCAAGGGTGCGCAGGAGACTTTGTTTTTACCCAGTTAAGACATCATGTTATCAATGACTACCGTCTATTGATTTCAGAGTTAGATAGTCGTTTCAGAGTGGTCGAGACTCCAAGAACGTTTGCAGCGAAGTTTAGTCGCAGGGACCAGAAGCCAGGAGAGACAGCTGAAGAGTATGCAGCGGAGCTTAAGAGGCTGTATGACAAGGCCCATAGGAGAAGAGACCACAAAACCAGAGAAGAAGACCTGGTGCGCAGATTCTTGGACGGTTTGAGAGACGATGACTTGCGATGTGAGGTAGAATACGTGAAAGACCCCACTAACATAGACGAAGCTGTGTATTATGTTGTAAGCTTGATAAACACCAGACGAAATCCCAAACAGGGGTACGCTGACAAGAAATTCAAGAACATAGCCAGAAGCGTCCAAGAGAGCGACAGTAGTGACAGTGAAGATGAACAAGACTGTATTCGAAAGGTACAACCTGGGAGAAGAACGCACAAGGGTGCAGCACGAGACAAAGTAAAAGTGGCTTTAGATCCAGATCAGCCACAAACCCAGAATGAGGATAGCAATGATGTGCTTCAGCTCATCCTAGAACACCTGAAGAATATTGCACGGAGACAGACTCCACACAGACAAGAAAAGGAGTGCTTTAATTGTCATAAACCTGGCCATTTCATCAGAGATTGTCCTGAGCAGAAGCAGTGGAACAATGGTCAGGGAACCAGCAAGACTTCTAGCCAAACAGACGAGGCTTTAAACATCAATGGGCTGACCCAGAAGGCCGAGGTGAAGCCCCAGTAAGTGAAGTAAATGGCCGATATGAGAATACAGCCAAAGCTGACCAGGAGCACATAATTCGTAGAAGTAAGCCTAGCAGGTATGGTCAGTTAGTTAAAGGGACAATCCAGGAGTTGGATATTATCTTTTCCATACGCACAAGAGCAGCACAAACGTTAATATCAGAACGGGTATATGATAGCATTCCAAAAGAAAGCAGACCTAGACTGTTCTATTTTGAAGAATCTGAAGACTTTACGCATGGTGCGAAGGGAAAAATACAGTCACAAATTAGTATCGGACCAGTGCAGTTACAGAGAGAGCTGTTAGTTGCTGATATAGAAGAAGATGGCATTCTGGGAATGGACATATTGCAGGGTGATGAAGAGGGACCAGCAGACATCCTGTTTAGCAAATCTGTCATAGTTCTTAGAGGCCAAGAGATACCGCTTTTCCAGAACAGAACGGAAACCATAATAAGGAGGGTGCATACGACAGATCCCAGAGCCATACCCCCTCTGAGTAGTGAAGAACTACCTGATCACTGTCATCAAAAAGAAGTCAGAATCTGTGAGAGTGGAAACACCAGAGTGCCTACAACATGTAGCAAAGTGGAGAGAAAAGCTATTGTAGAAGATAAAGGCTACTGTCAGGGTCCAGAGCAGGTGAAAAGATTAGATTTCCCGAGTAACAGAGAAAGTAGCAAGGAATTGACTGGTGTGACACCATGTAAGAAGAAAGAAATCAAAGTACAGAAGGAACTCCAAACAGAAGAGACAGTAGAGTGTACAAGTAATCAAGAGAAATTGACACACAGAATGAGTCGGAGTTACTGCACAAGAAAGTTAGGTCCAGAACTCTATAATGAAGAGCAGTACTGCACAAGCCATTTAGAACCCAAAGGTGGCAGTACACTTATTACTCTCCAAAGCCGAGTTCTATATTGATTAAACCATCAAATATGACCTCTGCAGTTTTCGGTACGCCAACAGCCTATTTGGTCGTCATAATCTAATTATAGCTCATCATTTGAATTATCGAATCAAAATCAATCAGCTTTATCTTGCATGATCATTACGTATACATTACGTCGCTTCTATTTTTGGCTGAAGCCGGTAACATTTGAATTATCCAATCAAAATCATTCAGTTTGATCTTGTTTGATTACGTTTACATTACGTCGTTTCTATTTTTGGTGGAAGCTGGTAATTTGAAGCGTTAGCCAATCATTTCTTGTATCAGAAATTTCGATTGTTTATGAGTATATTGGCGACGATTGGATACCGAAATCCCGCCAATGCCCCGAGATTAGACGTGAAACGACCCCGCGGTAACAGAGAGTATTCTATCGAAATGGAATGTAGGGAGAATGCGCTCTGTTCGTAAGAGAGTATACACTTATGAGAAAACTGAAGGCCTATCTTTGCCAAACAGCTGATGATTGGGATTTGTACACTGGTTGTTTGGATGCTGAACGTAGGCGATGCTAAGATGGTGTGTGATGTAAAAACAATAGTAACGGAAGAACTGATGTTGACAAATTAGGCTACGTTTAAACGGACTTAGAGAATTATAGTGGATATGGTCGTTATACTTGAATCAAGTTTTTGGAGACAAAGAGGAAGATTTTTGTTGATGCAATGATGCATGATACACCAGAGAGGTAGTGAAGACACAGGAAGAGCCAGAGAATACCTACACATGGTCAAGGGAAGAAGCGAAGGGTCAGAAAGGGACCACTCAGGGAGATCAGATTGGCCATGGTGAGGTGGGGGCCAGGTGTCAGAGTGCCTATATGGAGTGTGTACAGCCTAGTGGGAGATTATATTCTCTGTATGAGTTAGACAGATGCTGAGATTTAAAGAAGAGAATTTCAGAGAATCTACTTGTTATTTGCAGTCTATTGTTATGCTGTGGCTTGTGAAGTATGCCCGTATTAAAGGAGTATAGAAGCAGAGCTTGGGTACCTGTGAACATAATGGGCCAATGTGATCAAGATCAGACAGTGTAACATAGTGTGGATCCGGATCAGCGGTTGAGAGAAAAGAGAACATGGTGATAGCTCTTAGGTGCATACAGAGAAGATTGCGAGGACATGGAGAGGGTCAAAGAGGTACCAAGGTAGGGTCATGGGGTAGTGGAGAGTCAAAGGTGACTGAGAGAAATGCTACAGAGGTGACCATGGTGAGGTACAGGACCAGATGTCTAAAGTCAGAGAGTGTATGCAGCCATGAGGTATTTTCAGATGTGACCAATGAACCGTTTGGATCTGTGCGTGGACGTTTTGAGGGATCCATAGGCCAGTTCAGTTGTTAGAAGATGTCAGAATAAAATGACCCGCTGTACTATGCTGATTAGTTGTAACATTTGTATGTTTGTTACTTTGACAAACAGTTGTGATGACGAATGATGATCAATGTACATATACCTATTTTCGTTTCGATTCGCTTGTCATGAAGTCAATGGCAGGTCCGTTTTACATTGCAAAACGGGTAGGATCTATTTTGCCAGTTTTGCCAAACTGGACAGTTCGTCTGTCATGAAGGGGTTGACAGACCCGTATTAAACCTGTCAAGGAGCAGTTAGGTTGAGTACGGGTAAAGAAGTATGAGTCAAACGTAATTTCATGAAACCAATAAATTTCGAATCGCTTGGCATGTGATAGATGTCAAGTCCGTCCTGGTTACGTTAACTATGACACAAGACGGGTAGGATCAGTTTGCCAGTTTTGCCAAACTGGACAGTTCGTCTGTCATGAAGGGGTTGACAGACCCGTATTAAGCCTGTCCAGGAGCAGTACGGTGCAATACGGGTAAAGAAGGATGACCCATTTATATAAACTACCATTTCATGGACGATGACATTCGTTAAAAGCGCGTATTACAAACTATAGACGAGCCTATGATTCGCGTGTGAATATGTGATTTATTTTAGAAACAGTGCGAAATTTGAATCTAAGTGTTAAGCTAATCGTGAACCAGAGTGACATTTCAGGAATCAGTATTATCCAATGACTTTTAAGGTATTATTAAGATATGTCGATCTCAGAACAGTGACATTTAATAGTGTTAATTTGTTAATTAATTGAAAGTGTTTAATTCAGATAGGAATTAACAGTTAATTTTCAAAGATTTATGGCTGCCAGAATGCAAGGTGCAGTTATTGGGTGATAATCTTTAATTGTAATTACATTAAATCATATGTGAACTGAAATTGAAGTGTTGAATAGCTCCTGAGGTTATTCTCAGAATCTAGGATAACAATTCAAATTCAGTTGTTCAATAATTTTGTCAATGCTTAGTACACTTATCTATGTATATGTTGTTTATGTTAATTGTTGCAATCAACCTACCAGTATTAATCTCATGTAATTATTTTGTTAACACTTTACTATAGTTATTAATTTAAACTCTGTATTGATAGTAAGTTTGGCAATCGGAGTTTTGCCAAATTAAGAGGGGGGTAATGATGTATCCTGGTTACAGACCCCTATCTGCAGTAATAATGCAACTATGTTAACTGTATCCCAGATTCAATGGGGTCAGCCTGTTCAGGTATTGAAGAGATATTGTCTTCTCAATCCTTGCATATGCTGTATCAGTTTGTTTCCGTCCTATGTTGTGGGTACTTGCAGCATGTACATTTCTTTCTTGTATGCAGTTTCCTGTAATTAATTATACACTCCTATCTCTTGGGGTCAGTCTGTGCATGTATTTCTGAGGCAGCCGCTGTAAGAAATCCTTGTGCACACTGTGATAATCTCTGCCTTAGCCCTGTGTTGTAGGTACTAGCATACACGAAATTAATCATATGCTGCAGACCTTGTTTACAAATTTTGGTCTGCAAGCACAGTAATACACATCGTGTAACCAGATCTTGTAGATTTATTAAGGCATTGTGGTCGTTTGAAGTCTTTAATTTTCGTTTTCTTGATCGGAATGCCGGAATCCATCATATCCGATGCTCAGCTGTGTCCGATTTTGATCGTCGATTTCTCGTTAATTTTTGTTATCTGCAAGGCATGACAACTATTGCATTTCATTTCATGAACATTTTACTTAACTTAGAAATCGATGTCAAGGTCCGACACTCGCTAATTGTTGCATTTTCTCGTTAAAAAGTCGAACTAGTCTTGCTGCATATTCTCCATTTTTACCGGGTGTGTATTGGATTCGGTGACCCGTGAAAGATGCATATTGTGTAGAAGTTTGTTTATATCACGTGATCGTCAAGGTCAATTTTACTATAATCGTAGTAAGCTAGTTAGGAGAGTTTTGACCGTTCATTTAACTGTGTATTTGATTGTTCTTTTAGGGTTATTTCTATAACTTAGAGAATTCTATCGGAGCCATTTTAGTCGTCTACGGTGACCAACGACGTCGCGACCAGTTTTTCGGGTCGCGACCACTTTTTCTGGCCGTACGTCCAACTTTCTTGGTCGTGACGTTGGTCGCGACCAATAATCTTGGTCGCACGTGCCGTTCTAGTATAAATACGGACCAGAATTTTGGTCAAGAGCTCAGTCCAGCCGAGAGGGTTAGAGAACTAACGTTATATCATCATTTTATTTGCACCCTACCAAATATTGTTAAGAATAGAGAGAATTGTATCTAAAACATTGTGAAGAAAGAAGAAATTAAATACTGGTCATTGATATTGAAACTTAAACTGCTGTTTTTCGTCTTTTACAATACCAAGACTGAGCTCACTTTTGATCACAACCCTCCGGCGACAAATAACAGTGTACATCCAGTGAATCCAGCAGATTAGAGAGAGATAAGAGGCTTGAGAAAGAGAACCCCACTGTCCCCTGGCACGTTACAATATTGTAAAAATCCTAGTATCTTTCAAGCTCTTCTTTTCCTAGGCTAAATTGTATTGTTTTTTCCATATAAAAATACCTTATTGAAGGATCAAAATTACTCACTTATAAAAAATATACAGTAGATCTAGTTCAAAATCGTGAGAAAATATTTGAAATTAAATTGCCCTCGGTCAAAAATTGAAATAAGTGAAAACAGGAAACAGAAAAGTAGGTCACTAGAATTATCGATAATAACTTATCATTTTTCAACATTTAAACCGTTAGGATTTGAATTTGAATTCTTATTACCATCTTAGCAGGTAAGTTGTGGGTTTTTCTCATGAACCATTGAACTTAAATTGATGGCTCAGCGCAAAACGGTAGTAACTGCCCATATGTTTATAGGCAGTTACAACCGTTTTGCGCTGAGCCATTGAAATGCAGATCAAAACCTCATACATAGTAACTAAAGCTTGATAAAGCTGAACTTTACAAGATTTGGTCTCCCACTGATGACATATCATGATCATCAAATATTTATTTATTCAATA
The DNA here is from genome assembly GCA_963680895.1 of Fragum sueziense. Lineage (NCBI taxonomy): Eukaryota > Metazoa > Mollusca > Bivalvia > Cardiida > Cardiidae > Fragum > Fragum sueziense. The sequence goes on from OY804595.1 coordinate 61,187,030, forward strand.
ACTTTTGCAAGCTTTTGCATAGGCAGTTCTTTTATCTCCAAACAAACTTTTCCTAGCAGAACAAGGCTCTTATGATCCTATGAATCACTGAGAGAAAGGAGAAATTAAGAATTCTCACATAGATGTGAGAATATGTAAAAGAAAGAAACAATGTAATGGCACTTAAGTCTACAAAGAATAAGAAAATCCTCTACAAAACAGTGCATTCTTAGGAAAATAAAAACAAACAAGGATCTGGTGAAAGGGTCCTTACAGTATTTCAGAACAACCACACACAGAGGCTGATCTGGATCCATGTTGTTCTCCAATAGCTTCTTTGTGACCTTTAGGAACTGAATGATAGCAGCATATGGATCCTGATCAGACACCATGTGATCTGGGCTATGGATGATCTGTAATCATGCTGGTTTTAAATGCTATAACAGCCCTTTTACCAGATATTTTAACCATTTAAGACTACAAAAATTATTTTAAACATGTCAGAAATGAAAGCTGTTGCATAAGACATGAATACAGGGGCTTCTTATACTAATTAGTAATCTTGGAAGATAAAAATCTTGGTAGGTAAAAATGAAGGAAAAAGAAAACATAATTTATTAAGCTTTTCTTATTTTCCTCCAATTATTTGATGTCTGTTTTTAGTAGATGACTCACAGATGGCAAAAATGAAATGTTATTTGAGATAATCACAATAACCAAAGACGAAATTGTGTCAGAAATAAATGCTTCTTTGCTGCTGCATGAAAAATTAATGATGAATAAAGTTGACGAAAAAATATTGAAAGTAAATTTAACTCTTTCCCAAACAAAACCTGTATTTGATGTATCAGAAGCACTTTGAATAACATTGAAGCATTTTGTTTTCAATATTTTCTGTGCTATATCATACACAAATTTTATCTTTATTAACATTCATTTCATCATCTGCACCTCCATTCCAATTGGACCACTCTAATATTTTGTTGTTTGGGGAAAGGTTAACCCTTTGCCAAATTACAAATATTTAGAGTATTCCAACTTGAAAGATGCTGCAGATGATGTTAATAAAGATAGAATTTATGTAAATCATAGCATAGAAAATATTGAGACAAAAGGAGAAAATACTGGTTATCAGGTCTCCATGTTTTTCAAAACATTTTTTATCAGGTACGTCAAAACCTGGTCTTGTTTGGGAGAGTTAAACACACTTGCAACAGTTTAAAAAAAAAATCTTCAATAGCACTTGAAACTTCTCCGAGATATGGAAAACAATGTGTATTTCATTTTATACAATCACCAATACTTCTTCGTAAAACTATGAACACCATTCATGAACTAATTCAGAGGTTGTGCGGTCAACCCTTTCCATTGGGGTCCTTAATTTTACAGTAGCATGCAGATACTAACAAATGTGACCCATCACGCTAAAAGGGACCTTATGGAAAGTGTGAAAATTATCGACACTAGTTAGTCAGCGCACACTGGGCAGACTTATACCAGGTTAAAAAAAAATTATATTAATGGAAAAAAGTAAATTCTAGAATGTTTTTTCTATCTTACAATATTTTAATTTTCAAGGCAAGACATCTGTTTGAATTCTGCTTGGTCTAGTCCGTTTCCCGAGTTTTGTTTTTAAGTTCTTCATATAAGGTTCCTTTTAGCGTAACGGGTCACAAATTTTAACTTAATATGAAGTATCTTGATGCTGGGAGACAAATCAAGGACCCCTTTGACCCTTTCAAGTTGAACCCTTTCCCAGACAAAAGTATTTCAGACTGATCATCATCCAAAGCAAACACTGATAATGGAAAATCTAGATGTGCTAGATTTTCTATTTAAGAAAATGACTTATTTTTATGGAAAAAGTCCACTATGAATTTAGCTCAAAATACAAAGTAATAACATTAAATATCACAGATTTTATTAATAAATCAAATCATTTCAATTCTAAAAATATTTAAAACCTAATTAAACATTTTTATTTCTTCTAAATAAATAATTGCTTCATTTTTTTCTAGTTTCCTATTTTTTTCATAAAATAACTTCTTCGATGTCATCATCGAAATGATCGACAGCGTTCACAGTTGGCCGCGTGTGGAATGTTGTCGTAGTTTGTTTCTGCCGTCTTGGTAAAGTTCCATTATTACGCTGCGGAAAATGTACATCTTCATCATTCACAAAAGCATTACCACCACCGAAAAGTGTTGAAGAGTTTTCACGTTTTGTTTTTAACGTTGAACCAGAACTTTTACGATTTGAATCATCGTCCCATGGAAATGTTGACCTATTCACTGAACCAGTTGTTTTCTTTGATGGAGGTTTTGACGCAAAAATGTCATCGTTATTTGACGATTTTTCATCTTCTTTTGAACCAAACAAATCCTCTAATAATTTAGCCTTATTCGCAGGCTTTGCAGTAGCTTTCGGTTCGTCGTCATCAAACAACGAAAATGTTTTTGGCTTATTGGAACCACCACCCTCAGATCCAAACAAACCACCCCCTCCTGAACTCCCAAATGAAGGATTATAACCCCCGATTTCAACTGAGTCCGTTTCTTTCTTTGCTTTCCGTTTATCCGTAGAATTAGCACCAATGCTATTATTAAAGCTAGTCCTCGCTGGTTTACCTTTATGCATATTTTCTATTGGTCGCGTAAATTTGTAACTTTTCTTACTATTCATTGAATCCGTTGAATCTTCTTTCCCTTCCGTAACAAAGAACGGATCGTTAAAGTTCTTCTCCTTAGGTTTCTGCCCGCCTTCGTCAATTTCTCGTAATTTCTGTAAAATTTCATCCTTTTTCTTTCTCTCTTGTTGGAAATCCTCATTTTCTTCGAATCTCCGCCTTTCTTCCTGCGCTCTTCGCTCCTGCTCTTGTCTTTCTCTTTCCCTCCTTTCCCGTTCCTCCTTTTCTCTTCTCTCTCTCCTAGCCCTCTCCTCTGCCTCTTTTCTTTCTCTTTCTCTCCTCTCTCTATCCTCTGCTTCTCTTTTCATTCTTTCTCTTTCCTGTTTCATTCTTCGTTCTTCTTCATCTCTTTCTGCTTGTTCATTCAGAAATTTCTCCTTTTCCTCCATTTCTCTTCGTTCTTCTTCCATTCTTCTTCGTCTTCTACTTTCTTCTTCTTCTTGTTCTTCTCTCTGTCTTCTCAACTCGTGCTCCTTCTTCAACTTTTCTGCTTGCTGCAATGATAGGAGAAAGCATGTGAATTTTTAACCCGTTACAGGACGGCAATATTTTGGACTGTTCAAATTTGAGAGGCGTTGCAGACGACAATTTCAAATTGATGAAATTAAAAAAATCTTTCCATTTTGGTTAAGAAAACATTGTGGAAAATGAAGAAATTGCTTGTCACAAGCAATTTCTTCATTTTCCACAATGTTTTCCCGAGCCACTTCTTATGAGGTAGTTAAAAGGCGTCACTGTGTGGCAATGGGTTAACCATTTCATAAACGGGCATGCAAAATGAAGAAATAGCTTGTGACAAACAATTTCTTCATATTCAACCATATTTTCTTCTAAGGAAGACCCAAAAATGTACAATTTTATTCACTTGAAATTGTCGTCTTTGAATTTGAACAAGTGTAAAATTTTGCCATCTAGTGATTGGCTAAAACTGTTCTGGCTCAGATGTCGTACTAATTTTTGAGATGGATTAAATGTCTTCGCATGTTATCATTTAAATAAGTTTCTATTTTTCTTTTCTTACATGGATACCCTTCTATTAAAATGAGTTTTTATTTATTACCGTTTTGGATTTTCTGCAAAACAGGTCAAAACGTTGTAGTGGTCTTATGATCTAAATATTGATTGATGTTAGTCACTCAGCATCAGCTTTGTCATTTTTTTGTACATGATTCAAGAACTCTTTTAAACCTACATTTTGTTTGATGATACCGTAATTATTCTAATAAACGCCCATATTCTAATAAACGCCCATCCCCCAAATCTCAGCTGAAAATATTCATATTTCAAGCACAATTTAAGCGGGAAAGGGTGATTCTAATAAACGCCCATCCCCCGATTCCGCATTAAAACAATATTATGAATATAAGTCATAAACAAAGATCCTTTCCCAAAGCAATGAAAGAGAGGATCTCCTGTCCCCTAATCTGTTTACAATGAATGTATTTCAACCAAAAATCGTACATATTTTACGGTCCTTGTAACTAAACTTTGCAAACTTTTACTTGATAGATTGAGTCCATGAATTTGGCATTTGATTCCCATGGTTAGACTAACAAAATTAGAATACCTCTAATAATCGCCCACCCCCAACTTTTCTATCAAGCACTTATCTAATAAACGCCTGGGCGTTTATTAGAATTATTACGGTACTTTTTATTATTAAAGCAATGTAAATAGAATCAATAGAGTAAATGAAAGAAGAAAGATTCTTTACAAAACCAGAACCACACAACAAACAGGAGGGAAGTTAGAAAGGGTATGTTTCATGATCATATTTTTTTCCTAAACAACAAAATATTAGGTTGAACCAAATTGCAGATGACAAGATAAATATCATTGAAAGGCAGAAATCTTGTATGCCGTAGTACGTTTAAAATTGAGGGAAAATGTGGCCAGCAATTTCTTCTTTAGTGTCAACAGTTTCTCATAATGAAAAGAATTATCCTGTTATCAAACCAGATACTGTTTCAGATCGGGTTAACCCTTTCCCAAACGACAAAATTTTAGGGTGATCCACTTCAAAAACTGCCACAAATGACAAAAGGGGTGTTATTAAAGATAATATTCATGTAAAATATGGCAAAGAAAATGTTGAGACAAAAGGAGAAACTGCTGGTTATCAGCAGTTTCTTCTTATGTCTCAATGTTTTCCCAAGCCTTTTCTATTAGGGACATCAAAAGCTGGTCTTGTTTGGGAAAGGGTTAAGTTAGAAAAAGAACAGCAATTATAGTAGTAGAATGGCTTTCACGTAAATTGTTATGCTAAGTTCATAACCAATCCAAATAATAGCATTAACACTCAACATTAAAATAGTGTAGGAATCTGACCAACTAAAGTATGGGTATCCAAAAGTTTGTGTGCAAATTTATGCATATGGTAAATACATATAATTCGATATACAAGAGCTGTCCGAAGACAGCGCACTCGACTTTTCTAAGTTGCTTAGTATAAAGGGGGCATAACTTAAAATATTGTGGTGCCAGGGTCATGGGCCCTGGTAGTAAGGTAGAGGGTGTGATGGTGAATAAGTATTCCAAGTTTGGGTTGAATCCCTTTGATAGTATGGAAGTCATTGATGTTTGAAAAAATTTTAACCTTTGTTGCAACGCCGACGCCCGGGTGACAGTATAAGCTCTCATTTTCTTCGAAAAAATGAGCTAAAAATGAAGTTTATGTTCAAAGCGTTTTGTGCTCTAGGTGAAAATGAAGTGTACATATTTGTGTGAAAATGAAGTGTACATATTTGTGCAAAGTCAGTATTGTAAGAGTCACTCCAGAATTCATATATTCATGTGAGCATTATAAAGTAAAAATATCAGTGACAGAAAAAAGAAATGAAAATTCCCAACTTTTTCCTATGTCATAATGTGCAATCTACTTTTTCCCGTAAAATTGCACAAATATTCACATTATTTATCTTTTAGCAGCATTTATAATTATATAGATACATCAATATTTCAAACTTTATGGAAAAAGGGTAAAATCTGTTTTACAAAACCTATAATTTGTTACAAGTAAAAGCACAGAAACTACTAAGATGTTGTTAAAGCACCAAAAACAAACTAGAACTGTTGCAAAGCGGACAAATACCCCCCACTAGCGCCTTGCCACTGAAAAAGTGCTATAGGTCAAAAGGTTCTATAGTTGGAGTATAGTTTTAAACAAAGTCTGATTGTGACCCTGACCTTTGACCTTCGTGACCAAAAAAAAATAGGGCACCTCCTTGGGTCATGGGCAACAACTGTGTAAAGTTTCAAGATCCTAGGTCAACCGGTTCTTGACTTATAGCACGGAAACAGATTTTAAACAAAGTCTGATTGTGACCTTGACCTTTGACCTTTGTAACCCCAAAACAATAGGGCACCTCCTTGGGTCATGGGCAACAACTGTGTAAAGTTACATGATCCTATTGTGACCTTGACCTTTGACCTTCATGACCCAATAACAATAGGGCACCTCCTCAGGTAATGGGCAACAACTGTGTAAAGTTTTATGATCCTAGGTCAAACGGTTCTTGAGATAGAGCACGGAAACGAAAAAGTCTGGACGGACGGACAGACAGACAGACATGGTGAAACCATTATACCCCCCCTCTACTTCGTAGGTGGGGGTATAATAAACAGCTTTACATGTAGATTGATTTTAGTAATGCATCCAAAAAGCAGAAAAGAGAGTGATTATTTTTTACATTTTGTTAAAGAACAGACAATAAATAATTATAATAGAGTTTTCCTGCACATCTATGATGCAGGCACACAAGTACAGGTACAAAGGTCATAACATAGCGAAGTTTTAGTAGGTTTTATTACAATTCTACAAAGACATCCCAAGCTACAGCCACAATACCTCCATTGATTTTGTTGACCTGGGTGACAATACACCGTATGTCGGTACTGTTTTAGTTGACCTTGGAGACATTGCTCCATATGTCCCGACTGACACATTGTCATTATCTTGACTCCTTGGTGTAGCTTGTTTCACGAGGTAATTGTCTCGCTTCAGTTTTTTCTACAGATAAATCATTCAGATTTGAATATAATAGATAATGTCGTTTGAGAATAAGTCTCTAGAACTTTTAAAACACCACAAGCATTTCTAAACACGACATGTTTGTTAAACACTTTAAAAAGGGTCAATTGTTTGAATAAAAGACCTTGACCTTGGTTACAGATGAGATTCACAAGTGATGGGAAACTGCTAAATTACTTTTGTAAAGAAATTGAGGTAAATATAAGATAGATGGGCAACAGCGAAACAATGTGCTCTGGATTTCTCACAAAATGGAAACAAGAGGCCCAAGAGGGCCTGTATCGCTCCACTGGCTCAGTATTTCAATCAATGAGACGGTTCAAGTATAGATTTTCATAAGGAAATTTGACAGGAAAGCTGATTCCAGAATAGACTTTACCTTGAGAAACCTTATTTCTCAGTGGTAATAAGTATTGTTTGTAAATAGGAAAAGTTATATATCGCTGCTTTTCTGCCAAAAACATGTATCTGCAGCTTAAAACAAGCTGCAGATACAAGGTTTTTGCAGAAAAGCGACAATATGTATATCCCTGTATTTCAACCAAACCTTGTAACCGCAGCTTAACCCTTTTCCAAACTGAAACAAGACCTGGGCTGCGTTCAGTAGACAAAACGTTTTGTCTTACTGGACGCAGGGCTGGTTTTGATGTCCCCGATAGAATAGGCTTGAGAAAACATTTAGGCAATAGAAGAAAATGCTGATAATCAGCACTTTCTCCTTTTGCCTCAATATTTTCTGTGTATTATTGTACTCAGATCCAACCTGCCATATCTTTTTCAGTGAAACTTAGTTAAAGATGAAATTCCAATATATTTTTTGACCCATTACCAAAATGGCAAAATTTGGGGCTTTTCCAAATTCAAAGATATTGCAGACGACAATTTCAAGTGAATGAAATTTAAAATATTTTGGTGTTTTGGCATAGAAAACATTGTGGGAAATGAAGAAATTGCTTGTCACATGCAATTTCTTCATTTTCCGCACTGTTTTTCAAAGCTGTTATCTTTTAGGGAGTCAATGTGTAGTAATGGGTTAAGTCCCGCAACAGATAGATGCTGGACGATGGACGATCATTAAAGCTCATATAATAGCACCTTGTGCTCAGGAGAGCTGAAAACAGGTGTAAATGATACTAATGATGCCAAGGCTTTAGTTTTATGGAAATAAGGCAGAATTTGGCTGGAAATTCTGTATCGTAGGGTTTTCCATCTTAGATTTCCACACAACACAAAATTATCATGGATATGATCTTTTTCATCTCTCTCTTTAAATTGCCGTAAAATGCACAATTTTGATTTATATGACCTTGCCAGATAGTTTTCACTGGTGGTGAACTCGGCCAAAGCGTTGGACATTTTTTCGCGATCATAGTATTTCGTCTGTGTTGTTTTAAATATTGTAACTACGGCTTGGATTAAGCTGTAGTTACGAGATTTTATAACAACACAGACGGTTTGTCTATACAAATTGCTACATCCGGTCTATTTTTAGAACAAATTCATTGTTATTAGAAAAACTATCCAATCAGATCTTTAAACTCACATTTAACTGAAATATCTGTACCTTGTGGTAGCGAAAAATGTCCCTTGCTTTGGCCGAGTTCACCACCAGTGGTTTTTATGTTTAACTTGATTTGGTAGTATAAATAAAACTCAAACACAAGTGTTTCTGTAAATAATGAAGTTTTATTAAAGAATGTTTAAGTAATTGAAATTGTTGTTTACAATAGCATACAATCAATACATATTTTCATTACATAAAAGTTGTTAAATAAACAACTTGCAGAATTCATATTATGCATGTACATGTATTACTTAAAATTTTCAATTAACCCTTTCCCAAATGGCATTGTTTTAGACTTCCAATTTAAAAGCTGCACCAGAAGACAAAATGGAAGGTGATGAAAACAGGTTTTGCACAATATAGCAAAATAAAAATAAATGAATAAATTTATGAAAAAAATGAAGCAAAAGAAGAAAATGCTGATTATCAGCACTCAATGTTTACAGAAGCCTCTTAAATTAGGGACGTCATGAACAAGCTCTTATTTGGGAAAGCGTTAAGTTTCATTACAGCTTATTCATGTTTTTGACAAAAGTAAAATGTTAATTCATCTCAACATTATCTGTTATTCAAACCTTTGTATAACATCTAAATTCAAAAAGCATATTGCTACTATCTGCTGATATTAACCCAGGACAACTTAATTTTTGTCAACAATGTTCTCTATAACTAGGCTGGGGCTCTGAAATGACTTGCCAAAGGCCATACCCACATGGATGGCAGCTTGAATGTAATCCAATCACATCACCCGCAACTTCTCACAAGAAATGAGTTTGGCATTCAAGCTACCATGTCAAGCAGGACCCCATTGTTTAAAATAGAATATGATCATATTTCATGTGTTTTGATCATCATTCTACCCTTTACAGACCGACAAGCCTTTCTGGATTGTCTTGATCTGTTATGAGTGACATCTTCACTATAAATGTACATATATGAGTTTTAGACCTGTAAGCTTTTATTCCAATGATAAAACAAAGTTTTGCAGATTGTACAGCTATATATTAAAATGCCTTTCCATCTATTATATGAAAGAATTGTTCTATGCCATACAAAAACATACTTAAGTGATTATTTCTAAACTATTATAATTAAATTTAAATACATACACATTTACAATGATGTTGCATTAATCCCTTTATATGAATATTTGACTGTCATAATGATATCAGTCCTCTTGTTATTTGAGTAACATATAATAAATAGTTTGTTTTTCTCTCTTTCCCTTGCTATCATCTGTCATGACTTTCATATGATTTATATATAAATGTGGTTATTGTGATATTCTTTGTGCAAAGCACCATTTCCACTTCTAACAAAGTCTATTTGTTAATCTATGACATTGCTATATATATTCATTAAGTATCTTTGAAATATATTCTCCTTTTGGATCAGTACTAGTCTTTGTTTTGATTTTCTAATCATTTCAGAGATTTATTCTAAAACTCGCATAAAACACTAAACTAATATTTTGAATCAAACAATGAATGGTACATGAACTTTTTCAGTAGATCAGCAGTTTTAACAAAAGTAAGACAGTGCTTTACTGAGCTTAGAACAAGTATAATCAAAATAGGAACAAGAGCTCCGCAGAGTGGCGCATATACACCCGAGAGGGGCTTGTTTGTAAAATTTGCCATTTTTTCAATTCAAGGGCAGATAATTCAAAAACGAAACAGGTTATCTGAATTCCGTAAGCGATGTGCACAAATAGACACAATGGAGAATCATTGTGGCAAGTTTGATTAAATTCCAATCAAAACTGTAGGAGAAGTTGCGCACACAAGAAATTGCTAACGGACAGACTGACGGACAGACAGACGACCGGGGCCATAACAATATGAACCTTCAGGCGTATAAAAATATAAATATTTGCTCTATTTGTCACAATAATCTTACCATTGTGCATAATTTTTCACCCTACAGGTCATTAATTTTTTGATGAGTTTTCTTCTCAATACTGAGGTTGATGTGAAATACAAAATTTGTGTAAGTTAGTGTGAACACATTTCGAAATTTAAAGAACATACTGCAATAAATATATATGAGATGTTAATCTACAAATCTCATTTAACTTGTTTTTATACGTGATGAACCATTTGCTAAGCTCTGCACTGCCTTCAGAAAAATTATGCAGAATGGAATAGTAATGTGAGTAAAAAGGTACAGTTGAATTAATGTAAAGTAGCAAGTTCATGTGTAACAGAAAGTAACAAATAGGAATCAATTCTATTAATTAAACAGTGACATAATTTCCGACAAACAATAGTATTTCCTCAGTGTAAATCTAAAAAATTTAACTTAGTCCAAATTCAAAAATGTTGCAGATGACAATTTAAAATGAATGAATCTTACATGTTTGGTCATCTTATGTAGAAAACATTGTGGGAAATGAAGAATTTGGTTTTCACAAGCAATTTCTTCATTTTCCACATGGTTTTCCATGGACATTATCTTCTGGGGAGTCAAAAGGAATCACTGTATGGTAATGGGTTAAAGGTGTAAAATGATCAGTCAACATGTGACTGCAGGCTGATCGTTATGTTAATCTTCTGCCACACAGTTCAGCATATGACAAGGCTTACAGTAGAAATTTCTCTCTTTCTTATTAGATGCTGAAATATGTGTTGAACATGAAGGAAAAAAAATAAGAAAAGAATGTTATATCGCTTGATCATAATTATGTGACCCGCCAAGCTTAACAGTACCTTATGGAAAGTGTGAAAAATATCAAACCTAGCCAGTCTGTGCAAACTAACTAGGATCAATTTTTTTCATTCTAAGGCAATTTCTTGGATATATATATATTTCGTTTCCTTGTTTGTTTTACATGTTCAATAAAATTCCAAATATGACATCTGGTTGATATCTGCTGAATCTCATGTATCTCAAGATTTGGTTAAATGGAAAAACCAGAAGGTCCCTTTCAGTGTGACAGGTCACATATCTTTGTGTCCACCTTTCTGCACCTATAGTGGCCACCCATACCTATATGAACCACCAGCTTTGTCTGCTGAAATAGCAGACAAAGCAAAAAACAATGACGGGTGAGATTTCAAACTGACCTCTTTCATTCAAAATAATATGTAAACTTGTCATTAGCTTCACACAACTCAATATTAATGATTTTTTTTTTAAACTTTATGAAAGATTGACACTGTGATTTGGCACAGCAGAATACACCATCGAATGATCAGACCAGACACATTCTATGACATCAGTGAGAATCAGTGGTATATTACTGTAAATATGATCAATTAAGGAGCCAGAATAATGGGTTGTTTTTGACACTTGTTGACTGCAGTTGAAGAAATCCTGCATAAACCTCTGGATAGTTGTATTCATATCCAATAAATCAATGTTGATATCACCTTGAATAATGAGGTGCTTCCCTTTGAAATGCTTTAAATTTTCAGTTAGAAATTTCTTCAGGTCAGTCACCGAAGATTTAGGAGAGTTGTACAATGTTGCAATGACTATTTCTTTATCTTGCACCAAGAGTTCTACAACAATCATTTCTATGTTTTTCTTTACCACAGAAAAGCTATGAGAAATATGAATGTTGTCCCGCACATAAACGATAATTCCTCTGTGAGGACGAGCATTGCTTACTTGTTTCCCATCTGCTCTAACAATTTGATATCCAGTTCTCTGCACTAAATCGATGGAATCATCTGCAGTTAACCATGTTTCTAATAAGCATAAACAATCTGCAGCTTTGACATTGGGATCTGAAAACAATTCATCCTTATGGCTTCTGTAAGACTGCATATTGTTGAAAAGGCATGTGAAATGAGTGTCACTAGTCATGTAAACTGGAGTGTAACATAGTTTCAATTTCTGTGATTCTCTTAAACGTATCATTTCTTCTTGAACTTTAGTTGACACAGAAATCTTGCTTTCATTCAAGTTTAGAATGTAAAGGCCTTTCAGGGATCTTGATCTACTTATTGCGACATAATGGGCATGGGAAAATACACGTTTTCCATCCATATCTATTACAACCTGACTCAACGTGTCTCCTTGAGATTTATGTACAGTTTTTGCTGTTGACTGGCGCAGAGGGATTTGTATTCTCACAAAAGTTTTTCTCAAATACACAAAGTTCCTCTTTGAATCAAAGATAGGTGTCCATAATGGATTAATAGCACTATGATACAAATGTCTGTACTTTGAACGCCATGATGTTCCGATTTTATCATCATTGAAAGAAACCCACACAATACTTGGTCTAGTAGTATTTTTCTGTCTGTATTCAATTTTATTTATCATACAAGAAGACCCATTTACTAATCCATCATCTACATCAAGGTTAAGACATAGGTCATAAATCATTCCAATAGCTATTCCTACCATCTGACTAAGCCCTGCAGTGTGTGTGGAATCATGTGGCAACTTTGATATTAGTTGTTGTTTAACTGTCACATTGTCATCTCCTAATACATGATCAAGAGCAGGAATGTTTACTTTTTCATTAGTATTATTAAGAAAGCTCCTGACATTGAAATTGTTCACTTTCTCATTGGTATTGAATAAATGTGTTGTATTTTGTGGATAGTCTGTACTAGCAGTATCAGTCAATCTCTTTTTTAGATTTTCAATGTCAACTTGTGTATGATTTCCTTCTCGTAATCTGTTCAAAAGTTCAGCAAATTGCTTGTCTTCCTTTTGCCTCATGATCTCATCCAATTCATGCATTACAATAAAATCCTGCCATAAGTTTGTAGCTAAAGGTCCAAAATTTGTTTTCAAATTCTCAAATATCCAACCATCCATCACTGGTTTCAACTGGAAAAGGTCTCCAATGAATATCATATGCAAGCCACCAAATGGAACATTACTGCCCTTTATTTGTTTTAATCTTTCATTTATGAGTTTAAGCATGTTATTTCCAACCATGGACACTTCATCAATCATAACAACAGACAAGTCTTTATATTTTGTTCGAAGGGTGTTTAAAGTGTCACTATTAAGTGGAGTACAATCATAACCCTGGCTTGCTGGAATGCGGAAAGCTGAATGTAATGTTACCCCATTTATATGAAAAGCAGCTTTACCTGTTGGTGCACAGAGAAGAACTCTACAGTTCTCAGGATTATCACCAGGATTAGATGTCAAGTAACGCTGCAAAGCTTCAAACAATGCACTTACAAGAACAGATTTTCCAACGCCTGCACCACCAGTTAAAAAAACTTTCAACTTTTGTTCATCACGCTTAACAGATTGGAAAACATGAATAAAAAATTCTCTCTGTTTCGTATTCAATGATTTTATCAATTGCCTGTAATCTATGTCTGACATTGTTTTCCTGCGTACACTAATATCTACAGAAGCAACACTTAAACCAACATCTCCAGCAATATCACCTTGTCTCTGATTTTCAGGTCTATCAGGATCAAAGAATATGAAACTTTCACTTTCTTTTGCACCAATATTTGAGTCATCCTGCTCAGACTGCTCTGTGCCTGGGGCAACATCATCAAAATCTTCCTCATTGTGAGCACGCTCCATTGCATCATCTAGTTCATCAGCATTCTTTTCATACTGCAAGGCTTTGTGCTCTATGAAATTTTTAATGGATCTGTACCTTGATAGGTAAGAGTCATGACCTTGTTTCAAATCAATACTTTCATCTCTCCATGAAGTAAATAGAAGCAATCTTTCTCTACAGAACTGTTCGATGTCAATTTTTTTCGAAAATCTTACATATCTTATGACTTTTCTTTGTTTCCTTTCACTTATAACAATTCCATTTTTGAGAACAATTCGACCCCCAGGAATAGAATATTGTCTATCCTCACTTGAATTATAGTCATTTGTGTCTGAGTCAAGCACCTCATCCTCGTTACAATATGTATCCATGTTTTCATTGTTTTCACCTTCATTGGTTTCTTCATTTAATGTTTCAGAAATGTTTTCACCTGAATTTCTTGCAGTGCCTTTGTCAGTGTTGTATTTGATATCAAGCTGGGACACATAGTCTGCTAAACACCAATTTTCAAGTTGTTTTGGTCTTTTAGAATATCTTTTAATGGTATTATCTGCTTCAATATCTGTAGAATTTGAAGATAATTTTTCAAGAGATTCCTTAGACTTAAGTAGGAATGTTCTCTCTTCAGGCAAAGAAGTGTTAATGAAAACAACATCCCTTGAGGCTTTTGTCAATGGCTGTTGTAAAAGTAAGTAGCAGGCTTCCTGGGCACTAACCTCAACACTATTCAAGAATTTATTTCCAATATGTCTAACCTGTTGTCGGAGATCCATATTTCCTCTTCTAGCTTCTTTACATGCCTCATTCATAAGAATACTCATTCCTCTCTGTGCTTTACTAATATATGAAACTATATATACAGCACATGCATATGGATCCAATACAAATTGTAAGTCATGGTTTGCACCCCAAGCGTTTAGAATAGGTTTCATGTATGCATTAATTCTAACCTCACTTAATTTTCTTTTCAGAAAAACCTTTGGACCACTCAATGAGCTTTGGACTGCTTTGATGTAATCATCCTTGCTTACTTTGATCTCAGTAAGGAAATCATCTACCGTAATATTTGTTTCCTTCAACTCATCCAATTTCTTTTGTATTTTGACAAATAAATCTTTGTAATTTTGCTTTTCTTTACAGTCATTTAACGGTTCCAATATAGTTGTGCTTTTCATTGGAGGAATGGGAAAACCAAATCTACAAATAGATTTCTGTTTCTTTCTACAAGACTTGGAATGTTTATGTATCTGTAGTTCTACAAGTTGTTGATCTGGATTTTTCTCACAAGATACATACTTATCTATGAAGGATGTTACTTCATCTAATGAACTTTCATGATATCTAGGAGCCTTTTCAATCCATATTAACATGTGGATGTGAGGTGAACCTCTTTGTTGGAATTCAACACGATAAAAGTAATCTATTATTTTTCCTAATGGGTCATGGGGACTTTTAAGTACAGTGTTTATGAATTCTTGTACTCGGTTGTCAAAATACCTTACACATGTAACTGGATCTTTTTGCACAAGTTTTGTTTTATCAATCCAAGTCAAGTTATCCAATTCTTCCACAGACATTGTTTTTCCATCATTTATCTGAGAGAGCATATTTAGTAGATCATGCCATCTGGTATCTGCCGACGAAAGAGATGTAAACCAAGTAGGTAATCCTAGTTGTCTAATCATTGCAAAAACATCTTTTTTACGGGCTTCAAAATATGGTGGTGAATTCCTTAAACTTCTGAAAATATAAAATCCCTCATCCAATCTCACAACACCTTTAAGATGATTTGTATCAAGCATTTGTGAGGCAGTAAATGTTTTACCTTCTGTTTTACATCTACGCAAAGCAAGATGGACTTTATCAGAAATTTGTTTCAGTTGAACTTTCTTTAACTTAAAGAAGATATTGGGAATATTTGATGCTACTCTGCGATCAATATGCCTCAGTTCTAGCTTGCATGTATCACTATAGTGAATGTGAACATGTTTTTTATCATTTGGACTTCTTCTCTGTCCACAGAAAATTGTAGGAAAAGACAAATATTCTGCATCAGGATCTTGATAAAGGCTGAGTGGTGTTTGACCCTCACCTGGAGCAAAAGTATAAGCGTTGTCTTTATTTGGGTCTGCAGCATCCAGCATAGTGTCACTATTACCAATAACCTTTTCTGTCTCGTCAACTTCACTAAAGTGATCAGAGTCATAATTCACATCATCATTACAATCTAATTCTTCACTTACGCTTTCACCTGTCATTCCAAAGAACTCTTTTACTGTATCACTACAATCTGAAGTAATTGATTGCATCCAGTCATCATCTACTTTAACACCAGATTCTTTATACAGTACACTATGGTTCACTAACCAATGAAGAGCACTTAAAACATGCAGAGGTCTAATATTTTCAGTGAAATCACATTTATTATATGAAAGTTTCTTCTTAAGTTTAACAGGTATTGTATAGTGACTATCTAATGTTCTTGGTAAACTGTGTATAACAGGCTGAATGTCAACCGGGACATTGACAACATTCCCTTTGATGGACAACTGACCTCCTCTTGGTAATTCTCTAATCTGCATAAATGGGATTCTCAAAGAAACTAATCTTTCCTCTAGCTGATGTAAATTCAGTTCCTTTGGCAGTACAGGAAATGCATTTTGATTGAAAACAGACATTGGAGGGACTTTGTTAAGTTTAATTTTTTCATAGCATGTTTTACACAGCCATTCACAATCATCAACAGAGATGTAATTTGTAGAAAATTTTTTAACTGCATCAGAAGAGCATTTAGAATTTAGTTTGTTGAATAACACAACAGAATGTTTAAACCATGTTTGGTTACAGCATGAACAAACATAAACAGGGCCTTTTGAAACATTCTTCTTAAATTTTTCAATGCAGTCGTCTAAGCTGGAACCATATCGCTTTGAACTTTTGTAGCTCTTTTCCTTAATTTTATAATCTAAATTAGACCTTAGACTCTGGCGCTTAGTCTTATTTCTTTCATTTTCTACTATCATATTGAATCTTGATGAACGTTTATTCTGTTTTTTCATCCTTTCTGAATCTTTATACAATTTACTAGAGCGGCACTTGTGCATTGATTTAAGAGTTAACATTCTTTCTTTCTTCTTTCTTTCCTCATTTTGTCTAACTTTTTGC